>JANEYF010002554.1:0-171746 GCA_029963845.1 Rhamnusium bicolor | reverse complement strand
TAGTTTATTGCTTTTATCATTAGTTAATTTCTTTTATTACACTTATTATGATGCGTGCGCCTATGTCCTATGGCGCATTCTTGCCAACTCTACTTATTGAACTTGCATTTTATGATATTTATGCTGTTTTTGATTTTATACCTTACTTCAAAAACTATTTAATTTTTTTTTAAATGTTAAAATTTTAAAACGGTTCCCACAACGTTGTGAAAATCCGTTAAAGAGTCATGCCTTTTATTTCGGAATATCAATTATTATTACTAATTATTTTATAATAGTTTTAAGACGATGGAGTTGCGCGCTCTCTTAATAACCTTATGGTTTTTTGTAACAAAAAAAAACTTCTGAAAATTTTGTTTGACAACCTTTAGAATTTCATTCTTTACATCTTTCTGAATGTAAATCATCAACCTGAATGAATTCTACGAATTTTTTAAACGGAATGTTTCTTGGCGCCTGCACTATATCCAAAAAAATGTCTCACACCTAAAAAAATATATTAATCTGAAAAAAAAGCTGAAATGTCAAATATTTTAATATGATTTAGAGTTGACGTTCCGGAATACTCTCTTGATTCAGTTCTCAAAACAAAAAACTGCCATGTTTGACATTGCTGCAAGAGAAAATATTTTATCAAAGAAATGTTGCTCTAGTATTGAGAACGGAATCAGATAGTATTCCAAAACGTCAACTCTTTAAAATATTTGACATTTAAGTTTCTTTTTTAAGAGTAATATTTTTTTACGTGACATTTTTTGGATAGGAAAAAGTTTTTTTTTTTTTCAAAAAACCAACCTCTGATTCTTTTGGCGCATAGGTTTATACATCAAGTTTTTTTTTTAAATAATTTATAGGACAGTACCTTAATACCCAAAGAAAGTGAGAAGAAAAGTGTCTAGGTACTTACTCGCGAAATAATTAAATATTTTTAAATTTTCTTACAAGCAGTAAGTTCGATGTGTACTGAAAATAAAAATAAAAAAGGGATGAGACAAATATGCCAATAATCGGACACTAAACGCTATATTGCAATAGATTTATTAAAAAAATATTGTTTTATACAGTGTGTCGTGAAGTATGGAACAAATTCATTATTTCTTAAACCAAACATATTTAGAAAAAATTCTCGGACACGGCGATTTTTAATTTCAATTACTCACCTTATCCTTTTTTTTTGGTTATGACGTCATTACTGTTTCTGTTATGATATCATCGATATTTTTTATTAAATGGAACATCCTGTATATTTCTCCATATTTGGACTCTGAATCAACAGCTGATTCCAAAAATGTATCACACTTAGGATCTAAAATTGAAAAGTTGAAAGATACGGCCATTTTGAATATAATTATTTACTAATTACTTCCTCCCTCCTCAAAGTGAGGAAGTTATGTATTCGTGAAAAAATTTTTTTTAAATTGTTATTGCATTTCTGGACAAATCTCGACGAATTATGACGATATACAACATTTCAGACAGAACCAATTTTCTGTCTGTGTGTCTGTCTGATTTGCGATAACAGCTACAGTTTTTGAGATAAAGCTTTCAAATTTGGTACACACATTCTAGAGGTCAAGGAAGAGATTGAATTTGTTAATGAGCAAAATTGGTCCCAATGTCTAAAAAAAATATTAGTGGCATTCCACCAATGTGACTTTTTTGAAATGTCAAAATGTGACTTATTTGAAACGTCAAAAAATGTGGCTTTTTGAACGTCAAATGTGACTTTTTTGAAACGTCAAAAAAATGTGACTTTTTTGAAACGTCAAAGTGCTTAAAACATAATTGACTTTTTTGAAACATCAAAAAATTACTCTTTAGTTTTAAACTCCAATTTGAAACGTCCACTGTGACTTTTTTGAACGTCAAAGTACTTTCTTAACATAAAATGGACAGGAAGTTTTGATCTGCAAGTTTTTTAAAACAACAAAAGGGGGCTTTTTTGAGGCATCAAAAAAAGGGGGTTTTTTGAATCGGCAAATTACTCTATTGTAAACTCCACCAGACGTCTAATTTTACTACGTTTTTTTCATGTTTTGTTTAAACAAATAATAGTCACTAGTAACTAACGGTTAGTTAATAATAAAAACAATTTATAGTAAATGTTCGAACTGTACTCTTTATTGTAGCTGACAGTACCCTAAAGGATGAGGTGTTGCTGAACCTTGTTTATAGTTTCCTGTTCTAATTCTCTTTTTTAATTCAATAATGTTTTGCGGTTTGGTTTTATAAACTAAGTTTTTTCAGAAGGTCCCACTTCCGTTTCTTTGCAATTGTTGAGGTGATAGACACTGAAACGCCATTTTTATCGAGGATCGAAGTCAAATCCACAAGAGAGTAAGGTACTTTTTAACCAATTTAACCTCACTTTTATTACATTCATTTTCCTCTATTCGCTTGGAAAATAAAGGGGAGATTTATCT
Source organism: Rhamnusium bicolor (assembly GCA_029963845.1). NCBI lineage: Eukaryota > Metazoa > Arthropoda > Insecta > Coleoptera > Cerambycidae > Rhamnusium > Rhamnusium bicolor. The sequence goes on along the minus strand of JANEYF010002554.1, from coordinate 169,323 downwards.
CATGGTTACACTGTACTGTTACCCCCACGTTGTTTTAGCAGTGAGATACGCAGATTGTATGTCCTCATTTGTACATTTTACCGCCAAAAGTGAATGTGTGGCAGAATAAACGATAAATATAAAGAAGCAAATCTTTGATTACCGATTATTTAAATATATCTAAATTTGCCTCAATACAAAATTATCCGATAGCAACGCGGATGCCGCAAAAACTCCTTTACTATTACGTTTTCCTGTTTCTCGTTCTTTTCATCGAATTAATAAAGCATCCGATCTAGCTTGGTGGAGATGTCGGTTTATTATATACATCTATATATGAATTGATGGGTGTCGCAATCAGGGCTTATTTCATTAGCTCCCCTTGTTAATTAGAGCTCCCATGTAACAAGATAAATTGCCGAACCACATAGACCCTAATTATAGTTGGAGTAAAGGTATGGTGTTACACCTATATCAACATGAATTAGTTTAGAGGTTTCTCTCAATACGGTATCCAGGGATTCTGAATATTTCGCAAAGCTACGATTGTTGAATTAATAATGATATCAATAACGCTGGTTAGTAACTTTGCAGCTGACAGTAATTATTAAGCGTGGCCAAGCGATGGTAGATTCAGGGTCGGGCGCAATACCAATGCCATCGCGCGCTTATTTACGATGACGATGACACGACACACTTCAGTTGTTATCTGTCGGTCGATACATAGAGTACTAATAAATATTAAATAATGATGAGCGTAAAGAGTAGAAAACGACCGTACGCTGATAAAGTGAATAAATTAATCGGTGAATTTCCGGATTTATTCTATGATGGATGTAAAATAATTTGTAAAGTTTGTGATCAAGACTTAATGTGCTGGAATAAATACGGCTGCAAAAGTAACCGGCATAAAAATAAAAAAATGGCGTGTCTTCTTTGCAACCTCAGTTTATGTTTGATTTACTGTTAATGCTGATTGCCTGTGCATATTGGATAAACCAGCATTTCAGGAGTTCTGGAATAAATACAATACCCAGATGAATTTACCAAGTCGTTCATCGTTACGTAGATATGTATCAAGTGTTCGTGAAGACATTGTAAATAGGATTAAATGTGCAAATGTCATTAAAAAATACACGGCTGTGGTTATGTGTTGACGAGACGACAGATTGTAAAAAGAATTCTATTTTAAATGTTATAGAACGTGTACTTGACCCTGTTAAACCAACATTTCCAGTTTTACTAGCTAGCAAAAGACCAACTGCGTGTACTGGCGAAACAATTAGGCGGGTGGCGTTGGAGACTTTCGAAAATTTTGAACTGTCAACCAGTCAAGTATTGATGTTTGTGACCGACGGTGCTACGACAATGCCTTTGGTGGGCCGTTTCCTTCAAAGAGACGATTGTAGGTTTTTACATGTTACGTGTAAAGTGCATGCGTTCCATTTTGTAGCAGAAACGATTCGAAAATGTTTTCCAGAGGTAGATGCATTAATACCAAATACAAAAAAAGTATTTCTCAAATATCCTAAACGGCTTCGAGCATTTCACACACTGTGTCCTGGTATTCAGGAACCACCAAAGCCGATTCTTACACGTTGGGGAACGTGGTTGAAGGTAGCTTTTTATTATGCTGAATATTTTCAACAAATAAAAGCTGTGATACTACAGTTCAACCCTATCGAGGCTGCAGCTATTAAGGAAAGCCAGACAAGGTTTCAAGATGTTTCGCTTGAAACAGATTTAAAAACTGTTCATAACAATTATAGAGGACTGCACGACGAAATAAAAAAATTGCAAAATATTTTGTTGTAGTTAGTGGAATCGCTGCAAATAGTGGACGACGTAAATACACAGCTACAGACTATAAATGACGCAAAAAATGAGCCCGTTATTGAAAAATTCGAGAGCGTATTACGGAAAGATCCTGATTTTACCAAATTAAGACAAATTTGTGATGGTGCATCTACAGCTGCGTTAAGTGAGTTCACAGAGTGTTTTACTTATGCCTGTATTACTTCCGTAGATGTCGAACGGTCTTTTTCAAAATACAAACATATTTGTTCATCACAGCGAACATCGCTTACTGAGACAACTGAAGAAACATATCTGATGCAACACAGTTATTATAGAAGTGCTCCAGTTTGTGATTACGACAACCAAGCTATTTCATAAATCTACTTAAGAAGGTGAGTTTTGTACATATTTTTATAAAGTGTACCAGTATTAATAAAATTTATTTCCATTTATTTTATTTATTTATTTATTTATTTATTTATTTATTATTAGTTATTGTTTAGATATACAATGTACATGTGTGAACGTCATTTAACAGTTTAATAATAATGTGCAGCACTAAGCTTACAAAATATAAGGAAATACATAAAAAAAGTATTTAAAGCAAACGAAATAGTACAAAAACATACATCATAATATATAAAATATTTTTGTTTTTATTATTGTACTTATTCAAGCATTATGATATGATGCATACCCAGTACGTCTCTGTAGGATTAATAACCTTGGCCAGGCTTAGTAATTATATATTTTAGACATATTTTTATTACTTTACTTTCTGATCTATCTACAGATAAAATATTTGCGACTACCAGATTATGATGAAAATGGAAATTTTTGAGACCTGAAAACGGAACATTTATTCAATTCCACATGTCATCTGTTTATCTGTATGTCTGTGTCGCTGATCATGGTTGTGCTACATTTCCTCGAACACGTCTTACCTTGGAAATCTGATACTCCATATGCATTATCTGGGTGCCCAAGGAAGAACTCTATTGAATATCAATGAAATTGGTGCACCAGAATGCGCAAGTCCCAAGGGGACCCATAAATTTTGTCAAATCGAAAAATGTTTCAAATAAAAATTGTTTAGTATGAATAAATGTGCCCAAAGATTCTTGAAAATTGTTCGTTAAAATAACTCTTAATAAGAAAGACGGCCTAAAACTAATTTCAATCAAATAAAAAAAAGTAAGGTCCGCCTCGACAATATATTCTCATTATATTCAATTCGAAATTACTTATTTTATATTATTTGTTTCGTTTGTTTTGATTATCTCGTTTTCTCGCCTATCTCGTTCTTTATTTTACCATATTTATCTAACATCATTAAAGTAGGCGAATAACTAGTACATTTCATGCCAGCACCGACTCGGTTGAGCAGTAGGCTAGAGCACGCGATTGCAAGTGTGACGAGATAATCTCTCCATCATCTTGGAAGTTCGAATCCCCCCAACTGATATCGTCGGTGGGAAATGGTTATGTGTCCACGGGGCCGTCTAATTTCGGTGGTGTTTATGTTTATGTTTATGTTTATGTTTATGTTTATGTTTATGTGCATGTTTATGTCTATGTCTATGTCTATGTCTATGTCTGCCTGTCTATGTCTATGCCTGTCTATGTCTATGTCTATATCCATGTCCATGTCCATGTCGTCGATGTTGATGTCTATGTTTATGTCTATGTCTATGTTTATGTTCAGGTTTATGTTTATGTTTATGTCTATGTTTATGTTCAGGTTTATGTTTATGTTTATGCTTATGTTTATGTTTATGTTTATGTTTATGTTTATGGTTGTTTATGTTTATGTTTATGTTTGTTTATGTTTATGTTTATGTTTATGTTTATGTTTATGTTTATGTTTATGTTTATGTTTATGTCTGTTTATGTACATATCATATCGTACATAGGAAGACAGACAGCATGGTGAACAATAAAAGATGTTTTTGCAAACGCACAATTTTAACCCTTTCGTTGCAGCGTTCGATTTCGCAATACGGGTCGTAATAACGGGAACGGCTGTGTTAACCGCTTGTGATAATATCAGGTTCCCGCAGCTAACCCCCCAAGATGGTGCTTGTTACTTTTCGTTCTAAGAAAAATATAGAACGCCGACTTGGAGAACATTAAAGGACATCCTTTTACGAGTTATAGAGTTTTTTAGTTTTGTCAGTTTATACTTCACATATTATATCTATTCGATATTTTAAAGAATTTTTTGTATTCGTATATGTATTTTGAGCAACAAGCGTCAAAAATTAACTCTTAAACATCTAGAACAGGTGCTGCTAATTTACTGGAACTCTGGAACTCCAGAAGTGTGCCGTGTGGTGTGTTCAGTGATATATTTATTGCTTCTGTTATTTTCGATCCCACAAAATCGCCAATTAAAAGGTAATATGTCATTAATTACATCTTTATATGCGTAAATCAGCGTGGTGTCCTGGGCCAGCCCTTGGTTTTACGTCAAGTACTATTTACTCATGGACCTCACTTGACGAGAATCCTCAAGCTGTCCTCAAGCAAAGAAACACAGTTCCCATTAAAATCGATTTATTGGTTATTTTTTTACTTTTAAAGCACCCTGTCACCCCAGGCGCGAGTCCGTATGAACACCATCACTTTTCTAATTCTACACTTCAAAAGAAACAAAATGCCGCCACTCTCAACATTCTATCGCAAAATTGCACAAGGTAACAAAAAAATCCACAATTAGAAAACCCACTGATGGGAATAAAAAAATTCATGCATATTTGCTAATACCATTTCATTACTTTAATATGAAAAAGTAATAGGAAAAATGAGTAGGTATGTGGAAAATTTTGCTATTATCATAATGGATGTAACGTACTGAAACATATTTTAATATTCACATAACACATTACATTGTTGATTTGTGCCGAATGCTTCCACTCTATATGTTATGTAAAATTACAGGTCATCCAACATTAATACTGTTGCGACTAGCTCATTTCCCCACATCTATCATTGCATATTATCATTAAATTCATAGTGTGGCGTGAGTTAAATTAAACTTGTAGACTAAACACGGCAAAAGCAAGAGAGAGCCAGCGATAATTGAGGTATTTTATCGTGATCGATTCGTAGAATATTCTGGTTCCGACAGGCACAACTTTGAGATACACAAGAAAGAAAGTATTTCTCACAACAATGTACTCTTAAAGCTCTCTTCAATCGATTAATTCCAGCACAAAGCTATGTTAAGTTGTTTAATGGATAGCTGTTGAAAATTTCATTTGGGTGTCAAATAACAAACTAGCTAGGAATGTTGCACTAGTCGGTGCCCACTGCTAATAATAACTGTCAGTCAAGGATCCCCAATAAACACTGTAAATTTCAAATAATTGAATCGATGAATTAGTCACAAGTTATCAGTAAATTTGTATTTTGATATGTTAATATTTTTCCTGCGCAATCAAAAATTCAAAGGTTTTCAGTGTAAATTCAAATGCAAATAATCGAACATATGTATATATACAGGTTATATTTACATAATTATTGCGGCTTTATTAATGTGAGATGTTAAATTTTATGCATTTGATTCACCTGAATAGAAAAGTGAGTCATATCATTATTACAATAATTAATAAAGCAAAGATTATCTCTGTTGTTGGTAATATTTATTCCCTTCAAGAAAATTACTAATAAGATAAGTTAAGATAAGATATTCTTCATTTATCTATAGATATATAGTATGTACATAAAAAAAATAATAGATATAAAAATAGTAGTTACAAACTAGTACTAGTTTACATAATATAGACATATAGTATAGAGAACAAAAAAACACCTCAAGCAACATCAATTTGGCTGGTATGCATTATCTTTTGTAAAACATAAAAGTTGACTCTTAAATTGGTTAACGGTATTACTAGTCTTAATTATGTGAGGAAGAAGATTGAATTGTACAACTCCTTTGTGGAACAGACTTCTCATTGTATTATTCCTAGAAGTTCTTTTAACATAATAGTTATTTGCACTAGCCGTTCGTGTGTTAGTGTTACACATGTGTACGTCTGTAACAGGCAACAATTGTCGTGTGAGATATTCCGGTAAAATGTTATTAATCATTTTGAAAATAAATGTCATAGTTTGGAAGAAGAGGAACTATTTAATGTTAAGCCATTTTAATTTATTAAGTATTAGCTGACTGCTAGTGATGCGGTTGCATCTTAGTTATTCGCATTGCCTTATTTGGAGAACCTGGAGTCTACTAAAATTTGTACAACTTGTATACAGCACTGAAGAGCAATAGAGAAAATGAGGTAGTATTAAGGTATTATACACAGTTAATTTAGTAGTAGTTGATATAAATGGAGCCATTCTGCTAAAAAATCCGATCTCTTTGTCGATTTTCTTTGATATATATTCTATATATTTGTTAAATTTTAGTTCACGATCAATTATTAGGCCTAGATACTTTATTTCCTGAACAATTTCAACTTGTTTACTATTTAACTCGATACCAAGATTTAGATTAGCAAACTGTTTATATAGATAATTATTACCCATGAACACAAAATTGGATTTTAATTCATTTACTTTTAGTCTATTGATCTTAAATTTTTCTGTCAACAATTTTAGTTCTAAATTAACAATACTTACCATTTCCTCGAAATTTGTACTCTCATAGTAAATAAGAGTGTCATCAGCAAAAAGATGGATTTTACATTTTTGCAACAAATTGTCAAGGTCATTAATATAAAGAATAAATAATAATGGACCCAGTACACTGCCTTGAGGAACCCCAAAGTTGTTTAACTTGGTTTCTGATAAATTCTCATTAATTTTTGTTACTTGGTACCTATTTGTTACATAACTTGTGATCCAGTCTATAACAGTGTTCTCAAATCCATATCTCTTTAGTTTTAACAGTAGTATATTACGGTCAATTGTTTCAAAAGCATGTTTAAGATCAATGAAAACTGCGCAATTCCCAACTCCTGCTCTGTCCAACAACTGCTTCCAATCTGAAATTACTAATTGCAAAGCCGTTCCACATGAATGTTTATCACGAAATACTGATTGATATGTGCTTGGAATATTATTTGAATTTATGTACTTGATTACTTGATCATAAACTATTAATTAATAAGATTTTTTCACAAGAAGGCAACATATTTACTGGTCTTAACTGTTCGGCCAGATTCGTATTGGGTATTTTTGGTATTGGTACCTCTACAGAGATACTACTTACATAATACATCCGCCAAGTTGTTATTATATATTACTCCATTACAGTTCAAACTTTGCAGAACGTGTTCCCTGTTTTTTTCTCAACTAACTGCTTTAAGCTTTTCCACGTTAATTTTGAATTTGACTTATTACTATCTATATTTCTATCATAAAATATTGTTTTCGCTTCCTTGATAACTTTTACAGTATTGTTTCTTGTCTACTTGTAGTTATTCCAATCCTCATCCTCGCGTGTAAAAACAAATCTTTTGTAAGCCCTATTTCTAGTTGCAATAGCTTCCCAACACTTATCATCTAACCATCTATTTTCAGCTACCTTTAGTTTTATATATTTATTTTTGGTGCTACTATATTTAGTATATCTAATATGTTATTTACAAATGTCTGACTAACAATATTTACACCTGTGGAAGAATACTCCCATTCCTTTTCAATTAACAAATTTGTCATTTCATCAAAATTGATCCGAGATCTAATTTCCTTTGTTTGATATTCTGATAAATCCCTACCGTTTTCTACTTTTACTCTAATTATTGACTGGTCTGTTATGTTATAATTCTGCTCTACATACGCATTTATTGTATAATTATTACTGACAACAAGATCAATTATGCTACTAGAATTACTTCTTACTCTAGTAAAATTTTGTGTAAACTGTTTCATGCCATAATTCTCAATACTTTCTTTAAACCTTCTTTTTTACTTAATCATTTTTGGAAAAATTTATTTTAAAATCACCTGTGAGTCCATTGCAAAAACCTATTAAGAAAAAGTGTTATATTATCACTGGGCGATCCATAAATAGCAGTCACACTATAGTGTGACTGCTATTTCGAGTAGACGGTATATATACCGTCTACTCGAAATGAATAACTTCGACTTCATATATTATTATTTCAAACTATTTATTTAAAGTAACAGTTTAACTACTTTAATTAACTTGTGTAATTTTAAAACAGAGGAAAGTTATATTATATTATTCCCTATTTGCAAACTGGCCCCCCTTATATATTTATTATTTATGAATTTGTATTGGTAATATTTCTTTCCTATTTATGAACTCAAGAAAAGGGATTTACAGTGACATTTGTACTAGCATGTACCTGTTTGATATAATACCAGGCCAGAGTCAATTGCCTAAGTCTAGGAATTTGTCTACTTTCATAGCTTTAAGTAATTTATTTGTTTATATATTATGGTTTTACTTTTTTTTCGTTTTTTTTCTAGCATTAATTTTCACCAATTTAAAATCACTTCGATTAATATGTAAGTACATAATTAAATTTTGAAAAGGGTTGGACATCCTTAATGATGAAAACCGTATACATATAATGCATTTTATTGTTAAGAGAAATATGCTTAAAAAATATTATCTGAAAGAAATTTTATGATTTTTTTTATTCTTATTCACTATTACTTCATAGTTGTACTTGGGGCTAGCAATAATTAATAATAATAATAATAATAATATGTTTATTTCCATAAGACCATAACAGTATCGGAATTGTCAAATACTAAAATGTAAATTATAAAATGTAAAATATATATACCTACACATATACACACATATATACATATATACACATATATATACACACATACACAAACACATGTACACATATATAATGGTAGATTACTAAACATATGACATAAAGACAAACAAACATAATTAACAATTATGACTAAGTAAAGGTACACAATTCTTTTTATCGCAAAATTAATTAAATTAGATTAATAACATTAATTAGAGAGGTAGTATTCCTCATAAGAGTAAAAGCACTGCTCCACTAAATATCTTCTTACAAGTTTCTTAAATGTTACAAAATTGTTTGCATTTCTTATAACTTGTGGGAGGTGCTTATACATTTTTATTGAAGAGATAAAGGGACCTTTCTTTATTTGCTCTAATCTATGGCTGGGTACAAAAATATTTTTTGCTGATCTAGTGCTGTACTTATTTATATCACCACATTTTAAAAGATTATTAATATTCTTCCTGACAATACATACTGATTGCAAAATGTATATGCAGTAAATAGTGAGTATGCCATGCTGTCTAAAATAATCCCTACAGGATGTATTGTAGGTAAGTTTAAACATACTTCTCAATATTCTTTTCTGCAAAATGAACACCTTTTTTATTCCGGAACTATTTCCCCAGCACAATATGCAATATTGCAGAACCGAATAGATATTGCCGTAATAAAAAGCTTTCAGAGTATCAGAGTTAACAGTCTCTCATTTGGAGGAGAGCAAAGTTTTGACTAGCCGGTCTGTTTGTTAGATTCTCTATATGAATCTCCCATGACATAGTCTTATCCATATGTACACCTAAGAATTTCACAAAATCATTCTGATGAAAATTATGATTACCCCTAACTAAGAGACTAAAAATCCAGCTTTGTACCAATTGGAGAGAACATTAGAAATACAGTTTTTTGCTCATTTAGTATTAAACCATTGTTGAGACACCACTGTGACATTTTATCTACACATAGAGTAGCATTTTTACTTAAAAGGTCTACATTTGTAGCAGTTATGATAGCAGAGGTGTCATCTGCAAAAAGAGTTAAAAAGCAGTTATTTATGTTGACTACCAAATCGTTCACAAATATTTTAAACAAAAACGGACCCAAGACACTGCCCTGTGGTACCCCTGTTAACATGTTAACACTATCCGAAAGACATTCTACTCCATCTTGTACGATCTTAACTGACTGTGTTCTCTCCAATAAGTAGGAATTTACCCATTTCAACGCTAGGCCACGGATACCATATGTTTCAAGTTTTCTTAATAACAAATTATGATTAATGGTATCATAGGCCCGTGACAGATCAAAGAAAATGCCAGCTGATCTTAATTTTTCATCAAAATTATGTAAAATTTTATTATAAAAGGAGAGAACAGCATCTTGAGTTGATTTATTTTTACAAAATCCATATTGTTCAGGGGCTAACAGGTTATATTTACTTAGGAATGCATTTAATCTTATTTCAAATGCCTTTTCAAAAATTTTGGAAAATACGGATAAAAGTGCTATCGGTCTATAATTTTCCATCGAGTGAGGATCATTTTTTTTATAAACTGGAATTATCAGTGCTGCTTTAAGTTGAGATGGAAAGTGTCCATTTAGGAAAGATACATTTATGAGGTATGTTAAGATACTAATCAAGTGAATACTAACTTCTTTAATTAAACAACATGGCAATTAATGACTACTTATTGAAAAATTAATCACCCAGTATATGCAAAGTTCTATTGGGATTACAAAAGTGCCTAATTAAATTTAATACATTTTGTACACAATTATCCAGTTCTATATAGGTACAGACAAAAGCAAAAATTGTTTATGATGTTTTTTAGTATACGAACAACATGCTAATAACTGAGACTGTAATATATTCTGGTCAATGTTGGTGGTCGTAATTAGAAAATGGGGCGGCACCGGCGGTAGCGAGTAGTAGTGGTAGCGTCTGTCGGCACATCGGGTACTTTGGTGGGTCGTTAGTGACCCCATTTGCATTTACATTTGTGTTAGAAACTATAGAAACCCTTGACATGGCCAAGGCGGTGTGTTAAGATTGGAACTTAGATATAAGACGTTCCTTAACTATTTAATAAGGTCCCAAAGGTTGTCTTCCAATGCATAAATTCATTTTCTAACCAATTTATTGTCATTACTTATTGCCACGACATTGAATAAACATTTAAGTTTTGAACTTGTTGAACATTGACCTTAAGTGATCTTCAAATGCGGAGGATTTTGTGGATGGTATGGGCGCATTTAATAGAAGAAGAGACTGCGTATAATTAATTTAAAGAGTTTCCAAATCAGTTGTCGGAACATATCATTTGAAAAGGAAAACACAACGAATAAATTCTTAGGGGAAGAGTTCACACACACTTTTAAAATCTAAACCTTTAACTTTTTTATAACACAGATGACTCTGTGTATCCCATATATTATTTTACAATTTTTGCCACATACGAGTAGCTATTATTTCACAAAGTATAATGGTATTCGGTAAATACTACTTTTTGAGACGTTTAGATTTTTTTTTAGGGCAATGTTTTTGACAAATAATTAGAGCTGTCCGAGGTGGCTGGAGTACAGTCACGGTCTTGCGATGGCGTCACACGTGCCGATTTAGAAGTGATTTACGCTGCAGTCTTATTTGAAAGGTTAATGCGTGAGGTTGTACATAATGTCAAACGCGCCAAAGGGTAAAAAACGACCGTACGCGGACACAGTGAATAAATTTATCGGTGAATTTCCGGATTTATTCTATGACGGATGTAAAATAATTTGTAAAGTTTGTAATCAAGACTTAATGTGCTGGCACACAACAGATTGACGTCGTCATCAACACCGTGCAACATCAAAATAAAAAAAAATGGCATGCCTTTGACAACTCAGTTTATGTTTGATTTATTGTTAATGTTAATAGCCTGTAATATTCCGCTACACATACTGGATAAACAACCATTTCGGAAGTTTTGGAATAAATACAATCCCCAGGTGAACTTACCAAGTCGTACATCGTTACGTAGATATATTCCAGCTGTTCGTGAAGACATTGTAAATAGGATTAAATGTGGATTAAAAAATACACGGCTCTGGTTATGTATTGACGAAACGACAGATTGTAAAAAAAATTCTATTTTAAATATTATAGTACGTGTACTGGGCCCTCTCAAACTAACATTTCCACTTTTACTAGCTAGTAAAAGACTAACTGCGTGTACTGGCGAAATAATTACGGGGTGTTGAAGACATTCGAAAAATTTGAACTTTCAACAAGTCAAGTATTGATGTTTGTGACTGATGGTGCTGCGACAATGCGCATGGTAGGCCGTTCTTTTCAAAGAGACAATTGTAGGTTTTTACATGTTACGTGTAAAGTGCATGCGTTACATCTTGTGGCAGAAACGATTCGAAAATGTTTTCCAGAGGTAGATGCATTAATAGCAAATACAAAAAAAAGTTTTTCTCAAATCTCCTAAACGGCTTCGAGCATTTCACAGACAGTGTCCTGATATCCCTGAACCACCAGAGCCGATTCTTACACGTTGGAGAACGTGGTTGAAAGCGGCTTTTTATTATGCTGAATATTTTCAACAAATAAAAGCTGTGATACTACAGTTCAACCCTAACGAGGCTGCAGCTATTAGGGAAAACCAGACAAGCTTTCAAGACGTTTCCCTTGAAACAGATTTAAAAACTATTAATAACAATTATAGAGGACTACACGACGCAATAGAAAAAATTGCAAAATAGTTCGTTGTCGTTAGTGGAATCGCTGCAAATAGTGGACGACGTAAATACACAGCTACAGGCTATAAATGACGCAATAAATAATCGCGTTAGTGAAAAATTCGAGAGTGTATTACAGAAAGATCCTGATTTTAGCAAATTAAGACAAATTTGTGATGGTGCATCTACAACTTCATTAAGTGAGTTCACAGATTGTTTTACTTATGCCTGTATTACATCCGTAGATGTCGAATGGTCATTTTCAAAATGCAAAACATATTTTTTCACCAAAGCGAACATCGCTGATGGAGACAGCTGTAGAAACATACCTGATACTATTATACTACAGATCTTCCCCACTTTGTGATGAAGACAACCAAACTACTTCATAAATCTGCTTAAAAGGGTGAGTTTTATACAAATTTTTATAAAATGTAACATTATTGTTAAAATTTATTTCCATTTACTGTACTTATTCAAGTATTATGATATGATGTAAACATATGAGTCATATGACGGCTCTGTCGGCCAGGTGACCTCGGACAGCTCTACAAATAATGTATTTCTCTCTCTTTTTTATATATTTTCTGACGATAATTTTTAATTTTGTGTGCCGAACCTAGGTATGTATTTTCTGACAATTTTTAAACTTCGCTCTGGGGTAAAGCAGAATTATGCCTTATATGGTAGCCCCATCAGTCAACATGATCCACTGGACATATTGAATTTTTCTCTCTTGTGAACATACGATTTTGTTTGATGTGCATTTTCAATAAAATTAGGTAGTAGATTTTTGTAAATAGACTAGTTAAATCTGCCTCTAAAGCCAAAATCATAAGGAAGTTTTTAATAATCTTCAATAATATAACAAAATTTATACAGGGTGACACATTTTTTAAAAAATGGTTTTTCTATTTCGAGAATTAATAATTCTTATACCTCCACAGTAGAACAGACATAAAATGAGGTTGGTGAATAAATAATTAGATTGGTACACAGGCCGACCACTGTGGCACAGTCGTGATAAAAAAAAGATCCAAAAACATAATTATACGTGCAGAACTGCAATATTACCTACAATCAGAATAATATGTAAAGTCCAAATTAATCTCGATTTCAATTCCTTCCTAAATTCTTCATTGTCTATGACAATTCAACTCTATAGTATTTGCTGTACTATAATGGCAATAGGGGTAGTTTTTGGTATTTCTTAAAAAGGAGTAATTTTCTTATTCCAAAAATAATTGTGGAATTCCATAAGAAAAAATTTGAGATAACGGTTATTGCAATTCTTAACAGTCACAGTGGGGCGGATGGCACATTTAGGTGACCATAATTCGAAAATTGAAGGTCGCAATTTCGACGGTTCATGTTCACATTCCCCTAGAGGGGGGCTTTGGCCCATCTAAATCCGAAAGAGACAGGTCATAATAGCGAATACCTGGTTTTCTACGTCAGTCGAAAGTTGGCCCTGTCGAGAAACCACGCGCGACGCTCCGCTGCCGTTTTTTCAAGTAGAAGTTATTTCGTGGATACAGTGCAAAATTCACGGACGATTTCAATTTTGAAAAATGGATGTTAATGTTGAAGTTATGTACAATGATTCTACATACTTGAATCGATGAAAAATGTTTTTGAACTTTCTAAAATCAACGTTAAACATTGGACTGCAATTAGAATTTTTTACCTTTTTTTCCGGCATATGCATGGAGCATAGAAAAAATTTCCAACAGATTCCAGGCAGATAACTTCATTAACATGTTTGTTGAAGTGTTTAATAAAACATATTTAAAGAAGAATCTCCAGATGTGTCCAGGAGAAAAGTTGTAACCGTTAATGTGTCGCGCTGTACGATAACGCGCTCCATGCAGTAGAGAGCAGCTGCATGGTGACCATAATTCAAAAAATGAATGTATGGCTCTGAAAGTGGATACTATATGGTTTTCGGGGTCGCTGATAACGAATTTGATATCAGATTGATCAAATTCAAAATGGCCGATCCAAAATGGCGGACTTTTGTTTCCAAAAATCTAGTTATCGCTTTCAAAGTGAGTACTATATGGTTTTCGGGGTCGCTGATAACGAATTTGATATCAGATTTATCAAATTCAAAATGGCTGATCCAAAATGGCGGACTTTTTTCTCCAAAAATCTAGTTGCTTTCAAAGTGAGTATTATATGGTTTTCGGGGTCGCTGATAACGAATTTGATATCATATTTATCAAATTCAAAATGGCGAACTATTGTTTCCAAAAAATTGAGTCAAAGTGACCCCAAAAACCATATAGTACTCACTGATTACTATATGGTTTTTCGGGGTCACTTTGAAAGCGATAACTAGATTTTTGGAAACAAAAGTCCGCCATTTTTGGACCCGCCATTTTTGAATTTGATAAATCTGATATCAAATTCGTTTTCAGCGACCCCGAAAACCATATAGTACTTTCACTTTGAAAGCGCTAAATAGATTTTTGGAAACAAAAGTCCGCCATTTTGGATCCGCCATTTTGAATTTGAAAAATCTGATATCAAATTCGTTATCAGCGACCCCGAAAACTATATGGTACACACTTTCAGAGCCATACATTCATTTTTTAGAATTATGGTCACCTAAAAGTGCCATCCGCCCCACTGTGAGTGGCTCGTCATGAAAGTATTTAAAAAGTTGTTAGTGACACCGTTTGTAAAGCTAAGATTTCAATAATTGTCCTTATTTTTATTTCTTTTTTCTATTAATAATAATTTTATATTATTCTGGCTGCTCCATAAATTTGTCGCACACTGTATTTCAGACTCCGGTAATTGTTTGTTACCGTCAGAATTAAAATAATTATATGGTAACTTTTCCACTATAAATTTTTTATTATAAATTAAAAAATCAATTTCAAAAACATGTAAATAACAGGCTGCCTAATCGACTTTTAACCTCCAACACAAAATCAATTTCAGCTGCCAACCTACTACTTAATCTTATCAGCGGTACATTATCTAAAATGAACAGTTTAGAAACGGTCAAAAATACAATAATAAAACAAGAAGAGGTTACCAGAGGTCCATATCGGATACCCAATCAATTACCACCTTCGACCAGGATAGACACGGCCTCCCACAATATAATCCATTATTATAGATCCCGGCCTTTCAAGAAGCGATCAAAGATAATTGGATTTGACCATGTTTATAAATCTGAGTTAATTATTTATATTGGCAAGTTAACATTAAATGAAGAAACCAGAAAATAAGTAAGTAATGATATATTTGTATATAAAATCAAGCAGTTATTTAGATAATTATTTATTTGTGGCATTAATACTGTTTTCTCATATTAGGCTATGTTGCAGACTTACAAATTTCTCAAAACATGTTATAGAATAGAATCTTTATTGATTGAATAGGTAATTCCTAATATACATACTGATGAACGGTTGTGAATATAACATTTTATAATACATAATAAAAATAAAAAAGAAAAAAATGAGACAAAGTATAACTAGGTAACATTGTTAAACAAAAAATATATACTATATGTAAATTATTTCTAATAAAGATATATGAACCTATCAAAATAACTTAAATAAAACTGAAGGTTTTTATCTCTTTCAATTTCAAATTTTTTTGCTTGCCTGCAGCACAATTTTGCTTAGTATTGTTATTTCAAATTCAATTAAAAGTATTGATTTTTTCACTATTCAGTCCTAAAAAATTTTCAAGTGCGATGTTATTTTCCCTTTCTTTTCAAACTACATATCAGAGGAGATATCAAAGTTTTTTAAATGACCTACCCCAGAGACATATGACTGATCCTAAGAGCACTGAAACGTATATATCGTTCCATGTTTAATGAATTAGTGAATAAAAGAGAAAGCATATGAACTTTATTAGACCCTTACTTAGATGATGCGACGAATTTTATTCTACATACCAGGTCTATTTACTTTCAATTAAAGATTTCCTATTGATCCGATAGCAAGAAAGAAATGGATCGTGGCAACTAAAAGGGTCTTTAGTCCGTCCTTGTATATTTGTAATATATAATTAAAAACGAATTTGTTCTTATTTAAAAACCAATTAAAATTTATATTTATAGTACGTACATATTTAAGTTTACATGTTTGTAGTCCGAATATTTTTTTATCTAACATTGTTAATATTTATATTTAAGTTTTTGTAGTTCAAATATTTCTTAATCTAACATTTTGACATATTACATTAATATTAATTATAGCTAACACTGTTGCATTCTTTGTATATTTTCATTAAATAATTAAAACCGATTTTGTTTTCAATTAAAAATTTTATTTATAGCATTATTTACATTTACATTTGTGTAGAAAATTATTTGACCTAACATTGTTGTATTCCTTGTGTATTTGCAATAAATAATTAAAACTGATCTTTCTTAATTAAAAACCAATTAAACTGTACTGTAGCAACACTCACTGTTGTTTCTAATAGGAATAAGTAGCTTTTTGCCCTTAATGGGTAATGTGGGTTGCCTAAACATGTTAACAACATTCAGCTTGTATGAAAGTATATACGATGCGCAGTCCAGTGTTATATGTCGATGCCCCACACAGACACCAGAGAAAATAAATGTTTGGGCAGATATTTCGTGGAATTCAGTGAATGGTCCTCTTTTCATTAATAAAAATCTTGATGGTACATTGTACGTGGATATTTTAGAAAATACAGTTCATCCCTTACTTACGAAAAGTGTAGAAAATCAGCAAGATACAGTTACAGTGGCTAAATGCGAATTGTCCAATCAGATGGATAGACAGAAAAGGGCTTACTCACTACTCCTATTTATCTGCCTTAATTATTTCTGTGTGCAATTGAGTCTTAAAAAACAAAATATGTATATTCAAATTATCCAACTTTTTCCTTTGCAAAATTTTTGTATCGGATCTATTTACGCAAACATAGGAAATATCGCGAGTTGAGGAGACATCTCGTTTACGTTAGCTGATGTAATATTAAATGGTAAAAATCTTTAGATTTCTGTAGAAGCCGGTGGATATCAGTCGAAGTCGTGGGACAAGTAGAAGTCTGTTGAAAAAATTTCATTCGCGGTTTGCCTTTTGCTTTAAGCTTTTAATTAAAGTCATTAAATTTGAACATTTTCAGGGAGATGTTTTTGTTAAAAAAAATTTTGTCATTCCACAAATTGCTAATGTGGATTTATCTTTTGCATATTCACTCCTCAGTTATTTTACTACATATATTTTTTATTCATCATTAATGTACGAGGATAATTCAAAGAGGAATTCACGTTTTGGTATATTTGGTTTGTTGACTAGAAACCACAGTCCATTACCGTTTCAATTAGTCAAGTACGTAGGATTCAGATGGCCTGTAATTCAGTTATTTCTGTAATTTCATGGTCGGATGAGACACAGGTTACCTCTATAAAGCTAGTTTGAGTGTTTTCTACTGTGGATGTGAAATTATCAATATTCAAAGCCAACTTTCAATGTATAGATTCGTATTCTAAAAGTGAAACATAAACATATATATATATATATATATATATATATATATATATATATATATATATATATATATATATATATATATATATATATATATATATATATATATATATATATATATATATATATATATATATATATATATATATATATATATATATATATATATATATATATATATATATATATATATATATATATATATATATATATATATATATATATATATATATATATATATATATATATATATATATATATATATATATATATATATATATATATATATATATATATATATATATATATATATATATATATATATATATATATATATATATATATATATATATATATATATATATATATATATATATATATATATATATATATATATATATATATATATATATATATATATATATATATATATATATATATATATATATATATATATATATATATATATATATATATATATATATATATATATATATATATATATATATATATATATATATATATATATATATATATATATATATATATATATATATATATATATATATATATATATATATATATATATATATATATATATATATATATATATATATATATATATATATATATATATATATATATATATATATATATATATATATATATATATATATATATATATATATATATATATATATATATATATATATATATATATATATATATATATATATATATATATATATATATATATATATATATATATATATATATATATATATATATATATAAATATGATTTGAAGGAAACAACTACTCAGCGGGCAAATACCCCGACCTGCATTGAATTACACCTTCAAATCATGATAGATCGATAGCCAATATCATTTGTCAATTCCTAACCAGACATAGATCGATTTCGAACTTATTTGTTCTCTTCAGTATGCCATAGGTTATGGAACAGACAAATGATAGTGGCCAACCTGCTAGTTATATACTAACTATGGTGAAGTGAGTAGTGGTGAGAGGTATGAAACTTCTCATATGGTCTGAATGCTACTATCCGACCGACATCCTAGATGTCTCTGTGGCGGATAGCGACTTGCATCACAGAGTACCGAGAGCGGCGACCCCTAGCCCAGGTGGACTAAACTAATGTGATTAAATATGATTTGAAGGAAACAACTACTCAGCGGGCAAATACCCCGACCTGCATTGAATTACACCTTCAAATCATGATAGATCGATAGCCAATATCATTTGTCAATTCCTAACCAGACATAGATCGATTTCGAACTTATTTGTTCTCTTCAGTATGCCATGGTTATGGAACAGACAAATGATAGTGGCCAACCTGCTAGTTATATACTAACTATGGTGAAGTGAGTAGTGGTGAGAGAGGTATGAAACTTCTCATATGGTCTGAATGCTACTATCCGACCGACATCCTAGATGTCTCTGTGGCGGATAGCGACTTGCATCACAGCAAGTACCGAGAGCGGCGACCCCTAGCCCAGGTGGACTAAACTAATGTGATTAAATATGATTTGAAGGAAACAACTACTCAGCGGGCAAATACCCCGACCTGCATTGAATTACACCTTCAAATCATGATAGATCGATAGCCAATATCATTTGTCAATTCCTAACCAGACATAGATCGATTTCGAACTTATTTGTTCTCTTCAGTATGCCATAGGTTATGGAACAGACAAATGATAGTGGCCAACCTGCTAGTTATATACTAACTATGGTGAAGTGAGTAGTGGTGAGAGGTATGAAACTTCTCATAGGTCTGAATGCTACTATCCGACCGACATCCTAGATGTCTCTGTGGCGGATAGCGACTTGCATCACAGCAAGTACCGAGAGCGGCGACCCCTAGGTACTTGCTGTGAGTAATCTCGCTATCCGCCACAGAGACATCTAGGATGTCGGCCGTATTGTAGCAGCTTCAGACCATATGAGAAGTTTCATACCTCTCACCACTACTCACTTCACATAAATATATATATATATATATATATATATATATATATATATATATATATATATATATATATATATATATATATATATATATATATATATATATATATATATATATATATATATAAATATATAATAAATTTACTTACCTCAATTAAATTTTAATATCATACCTTGAAATGTTTCATTAAAATTTTTAAATAATTAATTTTAAGCGTCATTCGATACTGTCAATAACAATTTATGTCATATATTTTAATAACTTTTTGTTATTGACATTGACATTTTGGTAACTAAATTAGACCTTTCAAATGTCAAACTGTTAAATTTATCCTAACTCTATTTTATTAGGTCAAATGTGTAAAATATTTTAGTTTACATCAGCTTTATTTAAGTACTTGGAAAATATATTTTGTTCGCTTGATATAGTAGACATGATTTATAAACTTTCGTCAAGAATATATTTTTGTAAAGTCCAATACAAAAAACTTTAGGTCCCGTAGACTGGCCAATTTTGCTCATCACCAATTTTTCATTGTTTTTGGCCTTTAGCACAAGTGTACCAAAATTGAGAGCTTTATCTCAAAAACTGTGGCTGCTATCGCGATACTACAGACATTTGGAGAGATTTTTTCATAAAGTTATGTTTTTTCATTATAATTCGTCGATATTCGTCCAGAAATGCAATAAAAATTTTTTTAATTTTTTTTCCGAAATTGTACCATTTTTCTTCTCTCATTCATTATATCTCTTCTGGTGGTGCCACATTCACCAAATTTAATGTGCCACCTGAAATGTTGTTGACAACCTTAACTGCCAAATTTGGAAAGTTTTCCATTAGTATTTTTTTGAGTTATCGTGGATATACACATACACACACACACACGCACGCAAGCATGCACGAACGTACGCACGCACGAACGCACGCACGCACACACACACACACATATCCACACACACATCCACACACAGGCACCGACAAGGATCATTCGGAAAATAGTCAGAATGGATTCAGGAGGATTCAAAACGTATATATCAATCAAAATCTCGAGGTCGAAAAAAATCACGATTATTATACTTCCTTGTATGAATAAATGAATAGTATTTATTTATCTATAGATAATACATTACATGATCCTGTAGATATAATATAGGCACTAAGTTAGTTAGATTACAATAATATACAAATAGTTTTACACAAATTCTAACAGCACAAATTTTCAAAAGACATATTTTACACTATACCTATATTCTATATATTTTTTCACGTACTTAATAAGTTTTGATTTGAATAAGCCAATATTATTAATAGTCTGCAGGTCATTGGGTAAAGAGTTATATTCAATGATATCATTATGAAACAAACTATTGTAAGTGAGAGTTTTAGTTCTATTTACATAACAGTTGTCCTTGTTTCTAGTATTGTAGTTATGGACTTCATTTACACTCACTACCCTTGAGGACAAATATTCAGGTACCATCTTATTCAAAGTTTTATAAACAAATAACATTGTTTGAATATATATATATTCTTTTTTATATCAAGCCAGCATAATACTTCTAACATTATATTACTGTTTGTACGCATTGCTTTATTTTGTAGAATCTGCAGCCTGTAGCAATTCACTTGGGATACATATATAACTGATGAAGAGTAGGTAAAATGGGACAGATTAATACTGTTGTATAATGTTACTTTTGTGTTTATGGAAATGTGTCTACTAATTCTATAAAAGTATCCTACTTTTTTTACCAATTTTTTTAGAAATATAATCCACGTGATTCTTAAATTTTAAATTCCTATCTATTAATAACCCCAAATATTTAATTTCATCTTGAAAATCCAAATCCTTATTTCCAATTTTGACTTTGATTTGTAAATCACAAAAATTTTTATATGCCCAATCGGATCCAATAAACATAGACTTTGATTTTGTTTACTTTTATCCTATTTGCATTAAATTTATTAGTCTCTTTAAATCTTCATTAACCGTTATAATCAAAGTTTCATAAGTTTTGTGACTAAAATAGATTAGGGTATCATCTGCAAAGAGATGTACTTTACAATTTATTAAAACTTTACCTAAATCATTAAAATACCGAATAAATAACAGGAGACCAAAGACACTCCCTTGCGGGACTCCATTGTTGTTATAGCGACTTTCAGAATATTGATCATAATATTTAGTCTTTTGGCATCTAAATGATAAGTAACTTTCCAACCACATTAAAGTTGTGCCAGAAAATCCATACCTTTTTAGTTTTAGGATTAGAGTATATCGATCAATTGTCTCAAAAGCTCTCTTTAGGTCTATGAAGACCGGTAGGTATAAGAAAGTAAAAAAAGCTGTATTTCATTATTTTTGATATAATAAATCTTACCAAATCATGTCGATAGTAAAAATTCAAATATGTTCTCATAATTTTTGTATTAAAAAATAAAGGACACGTTTAAATGTTTCACGTTGTCT
Organism: Rhamnusium bicolor; assembly: GCA_029963845.1. NCBI lineage: Eukaryota > Metazoa > Arthropoda > Insecta > Coleoptera > Cerambycidae > Rhamnusium > Rhamnusium bicolor. The sequence continues at coordinate 147,118 of JANEYF010002554.1, read as the reverse complement.
TTGCAAAAAACAACAAACCACAAGACGTATATGTCAAAAATAGTTATGAAAAATTTAAAATTGACGGAATTTTATTTTTGACCATAAGTATTTTAAGGTTTGAGATACAAAGTTCTAGACAAAATACAAATTTCTTGAATTTCTGTTATTAGTGATCTTTTTCGAAGATGAAATCATGCAGATGTATAATTTTTTACAAATTCTTATTTTTATTTACTTACTAGTTACAAATTTAAATATACCGTCTATCTGTTCAAATAAATAAGGTCTCAAATGTGAGTCTCAAACCCTACATTAATAAAATTATTAATATTTACAACGAAAACCTAAATTAAATAGTCCCGAGGATATCTTTAAATAAAGACGAAATGTTGACTACTTAAAATGTGGTTTGGAAAGCAAAAAACTTAGTAGTATTGAAAAAAAGTGCAATTCCAACAAAGTAAATTTATATTTCTAAAATTTGATAAATAGGCACGAATCGTATTTGAAACATTTTTTCATATAAATATTGGCAAATAGATAATTTATTATTAGTGACGTGATAGTGGATATATGTAAATAAGTTAATAAACAGCTAAATATTTTATTGTCGTAAATCGCAAAGATATTGACGTTGTTGTTTTTGTACTATACTATCAACAAATGCATTGAAATAATAAGAAATTCAGCAGCACAAATTTAATAGATATGTTAAAAATCTGAATATTGTTTCATCTTTAGTCTTCCATTGAGTTAGGCTTTACCAACTATCGCCCTTACAAAGATTGTACGAATGTAGGGTTCTCATGTGCAGTGTGTACATAGTAAGGCTGGGAATTTTCCAGATTTTAGTATTCGAATATTCGTTCGAAAAAAATATTCGAATATTCGAACTATTCGAATTATTCGAATTATTCGAATACCTATTCGAATATTCGAATACTCGAATAATCCGAATTAATCGAATAGGTATCCGAATAATCCGGATCCTCAAATATTCATTATTAATAGGTATAGCACTGAATACTAGTGAATAGTGAATACTCTATTTGAGTATTTGGTTGGATAGACCACAATAATAGTCGTGACGTAAACCACTAAGCAGGCAATTTGATTTGCTTTCCATACCCACACTAGGGTATGTCTCCTGTACATGTGCTTTAAGGGTCAGAATTATTCAGTTAGTATTTTATTTTAGGATTGAGGCGCTATTGTTCACATTTAACTATTGAAGCTTAAATAAAACAAAAATAGAGCTAGTTTATTATACTTCTGTGTCATAACTGTTTTTCCTTTTCGAAGAAAATAAAAGTGCTCTAAAATTACAATGTTTTTAAAAAAGACGCAGATTGTGAAGGTAAAACAAATACATGAAAAGTCAATAGTTAAATATTTACAGGTTTTCTAAAATTTAAAATTTAATTTTAACCCCTGCCTTAGTACAGTAAGAATAAGGTCGAGGCGAGAAAGAGATGGAATAGTTTGACTGGGAGTAAAACGTGCCACTAATGTGGTCTATTTATATATTTGGATTTTAGAATAGGTACCTACCTATACCTACTATCTACCTACTCTGCTTGGATGCAAACTGCATACCTATTCGTACGTAATTTAATAATATATTTTAATATTCAAATTTACTCAGATATATTCGAATATTCGAATACTCGAATATATTCGAATATTCGAGTACCTATTCGAATATTCGAATAATTTCCCATTAGAATAATTCGTATTCGAATACTCGAATATTCGAATACTCTAATTATTCGTATTCGATTCTCAGCCTTAGTACATAGTGGCCAAGACGGTTGATTCCTGGATTGACGAGGAGTGGATCACAGATAAGCCATATTTTAATATACAGGTTTATTTAACTTATTATTACCATTTGCCAATATTACACATCTATGGTTATGTGTTATACGTTCATATACAATTTCTTGTGGAACTCGCTTAGCTGAAGCGGCCAAGCGTCATTTTTGCTAATAATATTTTATTACCTGGTACGATTACCATACGCCCCTTTTGTGTATAACCGCTAGCCCCATTTTATAATCTTATGCTGCCGGTTACTGCATACGAAGCAAAGAAGTAGGTATGCATGTTATTTTATTAGTGTTTATCCTTAAATGTTAAATGTTGGATACCTTTTATACAAAGTTACACAATATATAGATCTGTCATTAAATATTATTGTCATTAACCTTAATCTACTAGGTTCTTTTCTCCATAATAACCACCCGAACTCACACCCAATTCCCCGGATATAATAAAAGAGCTACCTGAGTGTGTCATTCGCTACCCACTACCTACAAATGGCACACTATAATAAAACTCCTTTTGTTACTACGCATTTAGGGGTGAACTCTGACCCCTATGGTAAACACCACTCTTTTCTTTGGCCATAACAGACGAACGTAGCAATATAGTAATTGACAATTTCTTTTTTTAGTTGTAAAGCAATTTTGGCATGAATTGTTTAGTACTTTTTTAGGTATAGTGCAACGATTCCTCGAAATCAAAATACCACTTTACAGTAAAAAAACCAAGATGACCTTCAAATGATCTTCTGAACTTCTTCCTAAAGAAAATTTAATTTCGTTGTCGTATACAACCTTCAAAATCTTAACACTTTTGCATTTGACAGTTTTATCGAAGATGCGATCAAGAGTGCCTTGAATATCTCTGTACTATCCAATTTAGAGATGTAGTGTTACAATGATTTATTGGCAAAATTTAATGCTCTTTCGAATTTCCGAATAAAAAATACATCACTTCATAAAAAAACAAGTTGACCTTTAAATAATCATGAAACTCGTCACCCATTGTCGTCTGGTAGATTTCTAAAGTGTTTCAAGTGTTATATGATTTTTTTTTCTAAAGCGTCTACTTTTTGGGAAAATGGCCGTTTCCATACATTTGAAAAGCCCTGTATAGCTATTAATTACATTCTTTATATTGGGGCATTTACATTGTACCGAGTACAAATTCATTGTATCATTGTTTCCATTACTATTAACGTTGTGTTTATATATTATAAGAGTATTATGTGGTAATTTATATATTATTATGTCAGTTACTGTAAATTCTGAATTGATAATAAAATGAAATAATTATTCATTCATTTATATTATAGTTAAATAAAACAGGGAGATTATATTTAGACTATTTCATCATATAAACTCTCATGTGATGTTAAATTGTAGAAATATATAATATAACATTTCCTAAACAGGGTGCGCCACTTAATCTCACTATATTCAGTTCTTTTAGCAACTGTCACTTATTTCTGTCATCTGTCATTTTTTTATAGTGTTTTTAACTACATACTATCGACAACATACGTTGTTACATTTCAAAATTTGATAAAACTGTATCTCGCAAACCTCGCTCTTTATTTGTTATTTTGTTCCTAAAATATCACTGAATCCAACGACATTCTAACGCGCGGAGCGTTATTGTCACCCTTCCCGTATTTTGTCATTCATTGCGGAATGCGCCGGCTACAAGATCATCAAGGACAATGATAGGGATAACAGGAATTTGTTCTGAAATTTAAGTTTCCTTGTTTTGGATGCAGTTTAGAATGCTTTAATGATGTTTTCGAAGGGAACCTTTACTGGAAAGAGGTAACTTGGTAAGGCGTTACTTAGACTTTTTTTTCATGTAATAAACGCTTAATCTTCATACCACAATATAGATGCTGTTTTGAGGAATATTGTGTTCTGGCACATAGCAAATAAGAAGTGTGGTTATGACTTTGGTGTTTCTAATTGAGAAATTGGAAGACACCTATACCCTCTGTATCTGAGGTAAATAGTTCGGAAAATTATGGTTTTTGGTGTTGTTTTAAGTACATTACTGAGTTTCCAGTAGGTGAAAGTTCTATAAGAGTGTAATTCAAACGTATTCCTTTAGGGTGCACGCCCAAGACGAAGTCTGCATCACTCTGCACACCTAGGGCGAGGTTTGTATCGTTCTATACGTCTGGGGGAGAAATCTGTATACTCTACAAGCCTGGGTGTGAGATCTGTGTCGTTCTGTACGTCTGAGGCACGGTATGTTATTATTTCGCATGCTTAATTCTGAGGAGTCTACGTATGTGAGCACTGTGAGAATTCCAAATCGAGGAAAAGAGGACGAGTAAGAGTATAGGATCTAATGTTTTATATACATCTTGTTTCATTTAGACAAGTTCACTAGTAAATGTGCGAATGTCGCAGATGACATAGTACTAATAGCAGACTTAATATAGATCAATCGATCGAAATGTTGAACAGATTGCACTATGCATCTCGACAAGTTGGTTTAAATAGAAACACCTCCAAAACCCGAATGACGATAAATCTTGTGCTCAGTCACAACATTTCTGTAGATGATAGCTAAATCGAACAAACAACAAAATATGAAAATCATAGAGGATAGGCTTAACCTGGGTGGTCTATATCAAACTGAGTCACTTCTTTCAGTCAGAGCCTCATATTTGTTTTAACCAAAAAAGCTTATAATTAATATATCCTGCCTGTGTTGACATATGGTGCGTAGACACTGCACAAAAGAGGCAATCAAGAAAATAGTTCTGGTCTAGAAAGATATAGAAAGGTTGATGCTGAGCATTTATCTCAGAGATAGATTACACATTACTATTACTCGCCGAAGAATAGGTATAACAGATGCAGTAGCCAAGATAATGATGCAGAAGTGGAATTAGACAGGATATGTCACCAGAATAACAGGCAATACATAGATGAAATGTATTCTAGAGACAAGATAAAGACAAGAAACACATCTAAAGAGGTGACGGCTCCCAACTAGCGAAAACAAAACAAATGGATCCAAGCAGCACAAGACAGAAACTTGTGGAGACTACTACGAAAGACTTATGGGCAGCAGTAGAGTATATTAACTGATTGAAAGCAAAGACTTAAGGAGCAATAAAGGCAACAGAGAAGCTAGACAAAAAAATTCGTTTGTAATAGTAGGTACAGGTACTATATTAACTGATTGCAAGTTCAAGTGCAATGCAAGTGTTCATTGAAACAGTGATTTTATGCTGGACGTTTATTTTTTTTTAATTTCATCGAATGTATGACTAATTTATACTTCTCTTGTTCCTAAATTATGTTGATGTGTGTATTTCTTATAATTATTTACAATATGATTTTCTTCTCTGCGGTTAATTATAAAAATTTTAGGTATCGCTTCCGTCGAACTGTTTAATGAACGCACAGATTTGTAATGGAATCATTGCAGCTACCGCACCGTTGTTTTACGATCTATAAGCAACGTAAATATTCATTGCTTTACTCATAAATCTTGTGTATTGCCAAACTATGCCCTAGATTTTCCAATCACCCTTTAAAACATGCTACCAAATGGATTGCTTTTCTATGGAGTGATTTTATTACATGCATTTCTATTTTACTAAACTTCTACCCACGAAGACGTTATTTAACTCTCAAAACTTTATACGATTTATTATACAGCGTGGGTCAAACAAGGTTTTCATTTAAAATTTGTTAGGTACCCTAATATTGTTGACAGAAAGATGTAGGTGGTTGACGATAGGGGTAACCGGTGCGTGCCAAAGGGGAGGATCTGATAAATATTGCTGTAGACAATATTGAGGATGATGAAGACTTTTAACTCATAACAATTCTCGATTCTAAAACGCATAAATCTGGGATGTTTTCAGTTACAAAAAGAGGTGACTAATTGCAATTTTATTAACTTCGACCATTAAGTATTAAACACAAACGACTCTTCATTCAGTGTAAAAATATCGTAGTAGACATAAACACTTTTTTGCATTGTCAATATAAATATCCCAAGATATTTCAAAAAAGGCACACAAAAATGTTGAAACAGTGGTTACGTATTCAAGATTTCAAAATCAGGTGATAAAAATTTTCTAATATGAAAATTCATGGTGACAGTACTCTATTTATTTAGAGCTTGTTCTACTCTTTTATGAACTTTTGCAGATACTGATATTAGGTTTGTTCGTAGAGACGATTTGTGACAGTTTTCTGACTATAGAGATGCGATTATTACGAGAGCTCTGCAATAACAAACGTTCTGATTGAACAAGCACATTTCTATAATAATATGCGCATGCTTCTGACAGTTTTAAACGGAAACTGCTCTACGAACAAACCTGTTGTTACATCACCAGCATAGTTAAATGCCCATTACTTTTAAAATTTGAAATGTCGTTAATATGCACTATACACAGCAATGAGTCCAAAACAAAGCCTTGGGGAACACTAAGTTAGTAATAGTTTAGTTGATGTTGTTATAATTGACTATTAATATTCTATCTTCCATATATGACAGCTTTAAAATGGCTAATTTTAAGGCTGTGATTGATTCCTAGATTAGACAGTTTTTTTATTAAAACTTCACTTTGTATGTTGTCAAAAGCCTTTGATAAGTCAAAGAACATAGTAATTACATATTATTTCCCATCATCCACAACTGAATATACATAATTTAACAGACAATAGAATGCAGTTCCAATAAATTTTCATGCTCTAAATCCATGTTGAAATGAAGAAGAAGAATGTTATTTTTTTTTTAAGGATAATCATCAATAAGAGCATAGAAAGCCTTTTCTGTTACTTTTGATAAACTACGAAGTAAAGATATTTGCAAGCAAATATCTGTTACTACGAAGTAAAGATATTTGCTTGCAAATATCAATATCTTCTATACAGCCTTTTTTAAACAGGGGATTAATCTTGGCAATTTTAAAAACTTCGGGAAACAGCCCTGGAAAAACGATTGATTAATTAGGTAAACTAAAAATAAGATTACAATCTCGCTAACATTTTTGAGTAAATAATTCATCAATACCATAAAAGTTTTTATTATTTAATTGTCAATTGATTGTATTAGAGATTTCCTCTACAGTCACAGGTTCAATAATAAAATATATGTTTACTTCTTTGGACGTGCTAAAAAGAAGTGAAACATTTTTTCCAAAGTTCTAAGAGCTTACATTCATTTGTGGTAGAGAAATGAGACGAAAATAATTCACTTACCTCAGAAACATCTGATATTTGGAATATATTTCAAAACAGTATTTTTATTTTTTTCTTTGCATCTAAGAAGTCTATTAGTCTAGTTCACAAGTTGATGTTAATTAGTGATAAAGGTCGTAATAATATGGACGATAGCTCATTGGATTCGGAATGACGTCTAGAAAAATGTATAAAAATTGTTTACCAGCAGATAAAAAATTGCAAAAGTTATTAACAAATTAGGATAAAATAAAGCATTTAGTTTTTCGTAAATGATTCAAAAACTATTAAAAATTAAGAAATTTTAAAAAAAGATTCTTAAAGAGGATGAAATTTCCGATAAAAAAAGTCGTAACTCCCGGAACTGTACCTCCATTATTAATAATTTTAATTTAATAGTGAAAATAGTGCTCCGCGCGGAGAGCGCGACGCTGCTGCAGACCTCAGAATCCGACCGTAGTAACAAAAAAAAATTTTTTTGCTATAAAATATTAATTAAAAAATTTCAAAAAAATTATCGGATCATCTAGACATTCTGAGGAATAATATCCACTTAAAAAAAAATTTTTTCATCCATTTTTCATAAAATGCGCTTATTGTTAATTAACAAATTTTTTGGAGTTCACGTTTATGTTTATAATCAGATAATTGTTAAACTAAAGACGTGAAAATTATAACCGATGCTGGATATATTGTGACAAGTATACTCTATGAAACAATCACATCACGATATTTTTAATTGTTATAGTTCATTAGTTATTAATAAAGCTGGCCGAGGTCACCTGGCCGACAGAGCCGTCATATGACTCATATGTTTACATCATATCATAATACTTGAATAAGTACAATAAATGGAAATAAATTTTAACAATAATGTTACATTTTATAAAAATTTGTATAAAACTCACCCTTTTAAGCAGATTTATGAAGTAGTTTGGTTGTCGTCATCACAAAATGGGGAAGATCTATAGTATAATAGCATCAGGTATGTTTCTACAGCTGTCTCCGTCAGCGATGTTCGCTTCGGTAAAAAAATATGTTTGTATTTTGAAAAGGACCGTTCGACATCTACGGATGTAATACAGGCATTAGTAAAACAATCTGTGAACTCACTTAACGAAGTTGTAGATGCACCATCACAAATTTGTCTTAATTTGCTAAAATCAGGATATTTCTGTAATACACACTCGAATTTTTCACTAACGCGATTATTTTTTGCGTCATTTATAGCCTGTAGCTGTGTATTTACGTCGTCCACTATTTGCAGCGATTCCACTAACGACAACGAACTATTTTGCAATTTTTCTATTGCGTCGTGTAGTCCTCTATAATAATTGTTATTAATAGTTTTTAAATCTGTTTCAAACGAAACGTCTTGAAAGCTTGTCTGGCTTTCCCTAATAGCTGCAGCCTCGTTAGGGTTGAACTGTAGTATCACAGCTTTTATTTATTGAAAATATTCAGCATAATAAAAAGCCGCTTTCAACCACGTTCCCCAACGTGTAAGAATCGGCTCTGGTGATTCAGGGATACCAGGACACTGTCTGTGAAATGCTCGAAGCCGTTTAGGAGATTTGAGAAATACTTTTTTTGTATTTGCTATTAATGCATCTACCTCTGGAGAACATTTTCGAATCGTTTCTGTCACAAGATGTAACGCATGCACTTTACACGTAACATGTAAAAACCTACAATTGTCTCTTTGAAAGCCTACCATGCGCATTGTCGCGGCACCATCAGTCACAAACATCAATACTTAGTTGAAAGTTCAAATTTTTCGAATGTCTCCAACACCACGCGTAATTATTTCGCCAGTACACGCAGTTAGTCCTTTACTAGCGAGTAAAAGTGGAAATGTAGGTTTAAGAGGGTCCAGTACACGTACTATAATATTTAAAATAGAATTTTTTTTACAATCTGTCGTCTCGTCAATATATAACCAGAGCCGTGTATTTTTTAATCCACATTTAATCCTATTTACAATGTCTTCACGAACAGCTGGAATATATCTACGTAACGATGTACGACTTGGTAAGTTCACCTGGGGATTGTATTAATTCCAAAACTCCCGAAATGGTTGTTTATCCAGTATGTGTAGCGGAGTATTACAGGCTATTAACAACAATAAATCAAACATAAACTGAGTTGCCAAAGGCATGCCATTTTTTTTATTTTGATGTTGCATGGTGTTGATAAGACGACGACCATCTGTTTTGTGCCAGCACATTAAGTCTTGATTGCAAACTTTACAAATTATTTTGCATCCGTCATAGAATAAATTCGGAAATTCACCGTTAAATTTATTCACTGTGTCCGCGTACGGTCGTTTTTTACCCTTTGGCGCGTTTGACATTATGTATAATTTATAGGTACAACCTCACGCATTAACCTTTCAAATAAGACTGCAGCCAGAGACAGTCTCTGCTGCAGCGTAAATCACTTCTAAATAGGCACGTGTGACGCCAGGGCAAGACCGTGGCTGTACTCCAGCCACCTCGGCCAGATTTAGTTATTAATCTTTTACGTAAACAAAAAACTAATGAACGATAAAAAAAGGTGAAAAAATTTTTTTTGTCAATATTTGTTATCTCTTTTTTTGTATATCAAAACACTATTAGATTTTATAATTTTTAAATTTTTAGTGGTACCTATTTGTTTAAAAAAAAATTTATAAGCAAATGGATTAGTTGCATATTTTAGAAATTTTTTTTTGATAGTTTCTGAATTATTTGCGAAAAACTAAATGCCTTTTTTTATCTTAATTTGTTAAACAATTTTTATGCATATTTCTAGACGTCATTCTGAATCCAATGAGCTATCGCCCGTATTTTTACGATTTTTATCACTAATTAACACTTGAGAACTAGACTTTATTAATAATAATGTTCATTCTCTAGTCTTATTTGATGAGCTATTTCTTTCATTGTTATAACATTGTTGTTTTAAATTATTTTTATATTTTTTCTTTGTTCAATAAAACAGTAATTTCCTGGTTATTTAAGCTACGCAGGGGTCAATGCATACTTTTTAATTTAATAGACTCATCTATTAATTCTTTATCCAGCCAATTATTTTCATCCCTTTTGCAAATTATACTTTTACGAGTGTGTTCAATAGGAAAACAACCATTAAATACAATAAAACAAGATAGATTTCAAAATAAAACATAGAAGGTTTAGTGCCATATTCCCCAAAAAGAAACAATTATGTAGCTACGGACACGTGTTTCGGAGTTATTGTCCCTCATCAGCGTATCGTAGCTAAGGAATTGGATCTACGATGGGCTAGATCAGGAACAAGAACTAAAATAAGGCTGGAAAGTACAGTACACTAATTGAGTACTGTGTACTGTACTTTCCAGCCTTATTTTAGTTCTTGTTCCTGATCTATCCCATCGCAGATCCAATTCCTTAACTACGATACGCTGATGAGGGGCAATAACTCCGAAACACGTGGCCGTAGCCACATAATTGTTTCTTTTTTGGGGAATATGGCACTAAACCTTCTTTGTTGTATTAAATACAATACTTGTGTTTACTAGAAAACTGAAACCATTATTAACATTGTAACAGGTTAATGACCAATCTACCCTGCTGAGATATACATATATATATTTAACTATATCAGCTACATTATGCTCTAAACGGCCATATTAGAGATGTCCTTATTTATGGATTCGAGCAAAAATATTGCAATCTATGTGTAAAATGTGTGCATGATAATTAGCATTTTTTTTATACCTAATGTTTTACAGGCAATAAAGTTTAATCTTTTGGTGCAGTTATTGCAGTTGTTTTATTTTTATTTACAACCGAATACCATTTAGCCCAAACGTGGAGGTCATTGGAAGCCAATGGAAGACAATAAATAAGTGGAAGTAATAGGAATTCTGATGTACAAATTTAGACAGCGGTTTTCATTCCAATTGAAGGTCACCATTTTGAACAGAAGCTTACAATTGTTTTGTTATTAAAGGTGCAATAACTGTATAGGAAGTTTAATTTCCAAGCAAACGGTTTTTATTTCAGTGAGAACATACCTCACAATATACGTTGTATCGAATTTCAGTTCAAATCATTTAGGAAATTAATCAAATGTAATTTTGTAGCATACGTAGGAAAATAAAAGAAAGCATTTACGGACACAAACAACGACGAAAAGTAGCAAATAATTAAAGAATTACCGGCGTATTTGATATTTTCCTGGCTTCCGCGTTTTGTGTATCAAAGCGGTAAAGTTGGAAAAGTAAAACTTCACAATCCTTTGAAGACAAAACCAAAAGGACTTGAAATTAAAATACTTTACCGGCCGTGTAATCTATTTGGATTGAAATACAGTTACTTCGAATGAATTTTAAATTGTGCATACTTTGGAGTTCTGGGGTTCCGGGCAACAGCAGCTCAGTAGACAAGAAGACGCGACCGAACTTGCCTGAACAACATTCGTTAACGAACATCAATATATACAATTATGCAAATAAATGCAAAACCCCGTTTTCGCGAACCGCCTCCTGGATTTGAATTCATTAAGGAAACAATAGGAAGAGAGATAAGAAGTTTCATGTTCCGGCCAACGGTAAGACCAACTGGACTGGGACGATTGCCGCTTTGACCTCTTCGTGTTTACATATTACCGACAATATTGCGGGCCTTTCAGAGATAATTAAACATTGGAATTAACACTGTGGTCGTTGAAATAGACTCTATATGGTTGCGGTTACAATTAAATGTTTATACAGGGTGCTATCAGAAACTGCTGATGCTTAAATATTCATTGAAGGAATAATTATAATTCTCTATTGAAGTTTTGTATTGTTTTCTTAAATTTGATTATTTTTTAAACAGTACTTTTAGGTAAATAGAAGACGTCTATTTCATGAAATTATTCATAATAATAATTGTTTAGGAAAACTGAATTAATATTTTAATTTGTTTTAAATCTACCTTATTTGTTATTTTACAACTAGTTTCATTCTATTCGGATATTTTCAAGTAAACTAAATTATAGACAGATTTTATTTTCATTTAAGTATGAACTGAACTGAATAGAAGGATGGGTCACTTTATGGTTGATAATATAATTAACGAGAAAAAAGTTCAAACATACATTTTATTACCATATTCAGGTCAACTCTCCTATTCAATACATTTTCCAAATTTAATATTAAAACATCTTTTAGTTCTAACAAAAATTAAGGCAGATGTCTTTTCAATGCCAAACAAAAAACTGATCTCTAAAAAATGTGGTGTATATCGGTTAGATTGACCAGAATGTAACGCCTCATATGTAGGTCAAACAGGTAGATCGTTCGGAGTAAGATATAGAGAACATATTCACACACAATAATTATTAATATAAACTGAAAACAATAATGAACGAAAAATACTAGTATCATTGTGAAAAAAGCGTGGGTTGCTCGATATACGAGAAATATGGCACAAAGCGCCCCACGCTTTTTTCACAATAATACTAGTATCTTTCGTTCATTATTGTTTTCAGTTTATATTAATAATTATTTTTTACTTTTTAGTTTGACGTGCTTTAAAAGCGTGTTTTTTAGTTTTTCTAAACTATATTTATTTTCCACTTTTTAGTTTGATGTGCTATGAAAGCGTGTTTTTTAGTTCTTTTAAACTATATTTATATTAAAAAGTTGATTGAAGATGAAGTTACTTTGTGAAAATCCATTTTGATTTAAAAATTATAAAAACTTTTTTACTTGTCTAATTTTCACTTTATTTGTTCGAATTTGAAAAAAGAAGACTTACACATATGAACTGTGAAGCCCCAAAGTTGTACGGCTTAGTTAAACTACACAAAGACAATAAACCCATTAGACCAGTGGTTTCATACACTAATGCGCCGACACGTAAGTTATCTGAATTACTTAATAACGAGTTTAAATCTATTACAAAATTTAAGCCAAAAAATACAATTAATAACTCCTTAGACTTAACAGTAAAATTAAACAGCCTAAATATTGACCCCAACTCTATAAAATTAGTATCGTTTGATGTGTCGAATATGTTTCCTAATATCCCTCCCTTCGAATGTCTTCCTTTAATTTCAAATATGCTAGAAAAATGTAAAATTATTCCAAAATTAAAAAATGAAATACTGCAAACATTCAAGTTGTGTTTAGATCAAAATTACTTCCAATTTAATGAGGACATCTTTATACAAAAAACAGGGCTCCCTATGGGTTCGCCACTAAGCCCCCTTTTATCCGATATATTTATGGATAATCTTGAAAAAACTATATTGGATTCTCCAATATCAAAAAAACATATTATCTTTTGGTATAGGTATGTTGATGACATCCTAATAGGTTTTAAAGGGACAGACAGACAATTAAAAATACTCCTTGATTTTATCAATAACACACATAATAATATATCTTTTACCTTAGAAACAGAGAACGACAATAAATCGATAAACTTTCTCGACTTAACTATAAAAAAGACATAAAACATCATTTTCCTATAATATTTACCGCAAACCAACTTTTACAGACGCCACTATACCCTTTAATTCCTATAACCCTCTCTCCCACAAATTAGCCGCATATCAATCTATGACACACCGAGCCTTCAGCTTACCTCTATCTGAGACAGATTTAAAAGAAGAATTAGACACAATAAGACTTATTGCACATAATAACGGGTACCCTCAAAATATAATCAACAATTTAATCTATAAAAAACAAAATAAGTCCCTCTTGAAAGAACTTTATCCCACTATTAACGAGAAAAAAGTTCAAACATACATTTCATTACCATATTCAGGTCAACTCTCCTATTCAATTAGCAATACTTTTTCCAAATTTAATATTAAAACATCTTTTAGTTCTAACAAAAATATAGGCAGATATCTTTTCAATGCAAAACAAAAAACTGATATCTCTAAAAAATGTGGTGTATATCGATTAGATTGCCCAGAATGTAACTCCTCATATGTAGGCCAAACAGGAGATCGTTCGGAGTAAGATATAGAGAACATATTCACACACAAAAACAACATTCCAACTTTTATAAACATCTAACCGATTCTGGTCATACAATAACTGACGACCATCAACCTAAAATATTACATATTTGTGGGAAAAGTAAAAAACTTAATTTATTAGAAGTGTTAGAAATTAATAAATTAAATAGGAATAAAAATTACAACATATTAAACGACCAAATAGATTTAAATAATTCTCCGTTATTAAACTTATTCAGATAAACTGCTGCTAATAAAAATCACACCATAATATAATTTACTAGCTTGGAAAACCCCTACATTTAAAAACATAACATCTGTACAAATTTGAATTATATTATCAACCATAAAGTGACCCATCCCTCTATTCAGGTCAGTTTATATTTAAATTAAAGTAAAATCTGTGTATAATTTAGTTTACTTGAAAATGTCCGAATAGGATGAAACTAGTTGTAAAATAACAAATAAAGTGAAAATTAGACAAGTAAATAAGTTTTTATAATTTAAAAAAAAAAAAAAAAAAAAAATATATATATATATATATATTTATATTGCTTATTGATGCTGATATTATAACATATTACAATCCAACAGATACTTCTGAAAAAAAAAATATATTTTTTTTTCAGCCATAGACGGGATTTGAACTCACGCCCGAGAAGTCCGGTTTCGCATCGACTAAGACTTGCGCCTTAGCCCGCTCGGCCAACGAACGAACTGAGAATCACGGAATGTACTAACAGTAATAAGCCACTTGCTCTCACGCAGAGGATACGTGAGGAAATTATTTAATTCTGGCGATCCTGATCAGGATAATGACATCAACTTATCAAATTATTGTATTGTTACCGGTTCTTCGTAAGTGTACAAAGTTTAAACTGGGTCAAAATCGAGTTCAAACAGTCGGTTACAAACAAACAAACCCACAAATATACAGGTGAAGCTAATAAAAGCGTGTTAATTAAAAACAACATTCCAACTTCTATAAACACCTAACAGATTCTGGTCATACAATAGCTGATGACCATCAACCTAAAATATTACATATTTGTGGGAAAAGTAAAAAACTTAATTTATTAGAAGTGCTAGAAATTAATAAATTGAATAGGATCAAAAATTACAACATATTAAACGACCAAGTAGATTTAAATAATTCTCCGTTATTAAACTTATTCAGATAACCTGCTGCTAATAAAAATCAAACCATAATATAATATACTATCTTGAAAAAAACCCCTACATTTAAAGAGATAACATCTGTACAAATTTGAATTATATTATCAACCATAAAGTGACCCATCCTTCTATTCAGATCAGTTCATATTTAAATGAAAGTAAAATCTCTCTATAATTTAATTTACTTAAAAATGTCCGAATAGGATAAAACTAGTTGGAAAATAACAAATAAAGTGGAAATAAGTAATAAAAAGTGTTTATAATTTTTTAAATCAAAATGGATTTTCACAAAGTAACTTCATCTTCAATCAACATTTTAATTTGTATTAGGCATAACTTTGTTAGTAATATTAACATTCTATGACTATTTTGAAAACTTCATGTTTTAAAAAGTTTGAAAGAATGAGGACAGATGTCGTTCGCAGTAGAGATTTTTCGTAAAAATATAAGGTTTGTCCCTACAGCACCTCTGATTGTCAGACGGACGTCAGATACATGCGTGTTTTAAATATACCGTTCCAACTGTGCCACTGACAATCCCAGGGACTGTCCGAAAGATGTTCGAATGATCTTACGGACGCATACATGAACGAGTCAGCGGATCATCAATCTATCCTTCTTTTTTTAATTTAGCAGTGTTTTACGTTTAGGATACAACTTGACAACTTGCTTTATTATAGGTTATAATTAAATTTAATATTAACATGTTAGATATTAAAGTGGGCACAAATTTCATAATATGAGCAACTTAGAACCTGATATGGATTCGGTGATATCATACTCATCTGATGATTAAAGCTGGCCGAGGTCACCTGGCCGACAGAGCCGTCATATCACTCATATGTTTACATCATATCATAATACTTGAATAAGTACAATAAATGGAAATAATAATGTTACATTTTATAAAAATTTATAAAAAAACTCACCCTTTTAAGCAGATTTATGAAGTAGTTTGGTTGTCGTCATCACAAAGTGGGGAAGATCTATAGTATAATAGCATCAGGTATGTTTCTACAGCTGTCTCCGTCAGCGATGTTCGCTTTGGTGAAAAAATATGTTTGTATTGTGAAAATGCCCGTTCGACATCTACGGATGTAATACAGGCATAAGTAAAACAATCTGTGAAGTCACTTAACGAAGTTGTAGATGCACCATCACACGTTTGTCTTAATTTGCTAAAATCAGGATCTTTCTGTAATACACTCGAATTTTTCACTAACGCGATTATTTTTTTGCGTCATTTATAGCCTGTAGCTGTGTATTTACGTCGTCCGATATTTGCAGCGATTCCACTAACACGACAGCGAACTATTTTGAAATTTTTCTATTGCGTCGTGTAGTCCTCTATAATTGTTATTAATAGTTTTTAAATCTGTTTCAAGGGAAACGTCTTGAAAGCTTGTCTGGCTTTCCCTAATAGCTGCAGCCTCGTTAGGGTTGAACTGTAGTATTACAGCTTTTATTTGTTGAAAATATTCAGCATAATAAAAAGCCCCTTTCAACCACGTTCTCCAACGTGTAAGAATCTGCTCTGGTGGTTCAGGGATACCAGGACACTGTCTGTGAAATGCTCGAAGCCGTTTAGAAGATTTGATAAATACTTTTTTTGTATTTGCTATCAATGCATCTACCTCTGGAAAACATTTTCGAATCGTTTCTGCCACAAGATGTAACGCATACACTTTACACGTAACATGTAAAAACCTACAATTGTCTCTTTGAAGAGAATGGCCTACCACGCGCATTGTCGCGGCACCATCAGTCACAAACATCAATACTTGACTTGTTGAAAGTTCAAATTTTTCGAATGTCTCCAACACCACACGCGTAATTATTTCGCCAGTACGCGCAGTTAGTCTTTTACTAGCTAGTAAAAGTGGAAATAGTTGATTGATTCGACCTTTACTTGATGAAAATCCATTTTAACATCGAACTAAATAAAACTTCACGTTTTAAGATTTTCAAAAAAAATTTTTAAATTCATATATTTACGAAATATATATAAACATGACAATTGTTTCGCCAACACAGTGGTTTCGTCAGTCTAGTACTCACATCTGACGAAGCCCCTGTGTTGGCGAAACAATTGTCATGTTTATATATATTTCGTAAATATTTGAATATAAAAATTTTTTTGTGAAAACCTTAAAACGTGAAGTTTTATTTAGTTCGATGGTAAAAGTGGAAATGTTGATTTAAGAGGGTCCAGTACATGTACTATAATATTTAAAATAGAATTTCTTTTACAATCTGTCGTCTCGTCAATACATAACCAGAGCCGTGTATTTTTTAATCCACATTTAATCCAATTTACAATGTCTTCACGAACAGCTGGAATATATCTACGTAACGATGTACGACTTGGTAAGTTCACCTGTGGATTGTATTTATTCCAAAACTCCCGAAATGGTTGTTTATCCAGTATGTGTAGCGGAATATTACAGGCTATTAACATTAATAATAAATCAAACATAAACTGAGTTGTCAAAGGTATGCCATTTTTTTTATTTTGATGTTGCACGGTATTGATATGACGACGACAATCTGTTTTGTGCCAGCACATTAAGTCTTGATTGCAAACTTTACAAATTATTTTGCATCCGTCATAGAATAAATCCGGAAATTCACCGATAAATTTATTCACTGTGTCCGCGTACGGTCGTTTTTTACCCTTTGGCGCGTTTGACATTATGTATAATTTATAGGTACAACCTCACGCATTAACCTTTCAAATAAGACTGCAGCGTAAATCACTTCTAAATCGGCACGTGTGACGCCAACGCAAGACCGTGGCTGAACTCCAGCCACCTCGATCAGCTTTACTGATGATGAAGAGGTTCTAATATTAGGAAATCCTCGTACCAAAAATGGCAACTTTATTCATTTGTTCAGTATTATGATGATTTTTGACATTCTCTTTACACTTCATTATTTATCCCAAGTATCGCAATTAAAAAGCCATCCTACCATTAGATAATAAATATTTACATGTTCCTACAAAGATCAATTTCTAACACGTTTTCGTACTATGAATCAGGCATGCGCACAAGTTTCTTTACGGACGTTATCCATATACGCATCAGAATATCCCTATTGAAACAAACTTTATAGAATATCTATATATTTTAAATTTTCGTGTGTTTTTAGTTTGTACTACAATTTAGCTGCTTTTACTGTTATTCAATAACGTGACAATATTTGACCTCTGACATTATTCGAATGTGAAATGGCACCTTTTATTATTAAATTAAGCGAAGATAATAGAAATCCATTTCACGCAAGTATAACACTACTAACAATGGTATGAGCTCTACAAATAAACGTAACTGAACCAATGTGTTTGCACAAGAAATAAAGCATAATGTAGCTCTGCTGGCCGTTTGCAAATTTCAATTTACAAGTTCCCATGTCATACATATCCGTTTGTATTTATTTTGTAATATTATTACTTCGCAAATATTCCCAGTGTAGTTGGACTATAATAGCTCTAGATTTGTAAGAAGTTGAACATTTATAATACAGGATGGGAAGAAAGTATCACATAAACAATGTAATAACTGGTAGTAAGCATTTTGTATCTGCTGCAAGTGACAAAATGAATAAATACTTTGGATATAATATGTCATTGCCCTGTACTACATCGAACTATATCGAGCAGTCAATATTTGTTTCATCCTTTTCTGAATATGAATTATTGTTAGATGTTAAAAATCTAAAAAATAAAAAGTTATCCGGTTTCGAAGTTCTTAAAAATATTATTAATGAAATAATTGATCCCCTACTATCTTTAATTAATTTATCACTCGAACAAGGAGTGTTTCCCAGCATTTTAAAAAAGGCTTGTGTAATACCTGTCCACAAAAACGGTGAGACAAATGATATTGAAAACTACCGTCAAATATCACTCTTAAGGGGCCTAGTCGAGAAAAAGCTTCGGATAGCTGTGTCACTCTCTAGAAAGTTTTTATACATGCACCGCTGAATAATTTTGCTCTTGACTATACCTTTACTGGACGTTTTATTCACGACTTCATTGAGGTGCGATTCCCGATAGACACTTCCTTGCTCCATTTGTAGTGACAAAGATACTTATTTAGAAAATTCATTTTAACCAAATAGTACGGAATAAAAGTTTGAAACTTGCTGAGCATAATTATGAAGATTCATTTTAGAAGACATGTATGAATTTTACCTCGAATTTTACCGATTGATATAATAATTCAGGAGTTAATCACGTTCAAATTTCACTTATATTTACAGTATAAATTTTCCTTACATAAAGTGAAAATTAATTAAAATAGATATACATGTACTCTCTAGTACACTTTCAACTACTGATCCTCCAAATTTGATGTAATTTGACCAAACCGTATGGAAGAAATAAATTTTGAAAAATTACCTTACAAACACTGATTCGATTAGCCCTCTTAAGTGTTCTGTCGAAATTAATTGAAAAAATTGTGGCTATTAGAGTAGGGTCTTTTGTCGAAGCGAGAAAGATACTACCGATTGAAATTGCGTCTTATCAATTCCTAAATCACGCCTACAAGAAGCTTGATAAGGGAAAATATGTTGTATCCTTATTCTTCGACTTATCAAAAGCATTTGATACGGTGAATAAGGATATGCTCTCAGTCAAGCTGGCAAATATTGGCATCAGGGGAAACTTATTAAAATGGATTGAGTCTTACATGCATGACCGTAAACTTGTGGTAAAATATAATAAAGCTGAGTCAGAAACATGACATAAATTTGGGAGTCCCACAAGGCTCAATACTGGGACCATTATTATTCATGCTATATATAAATGATTTACCAGATTATATAAATGTTGGTTCTACTATTATGTATGCAGATGATACAACAGTAACTGTCTCTGCTATGACGTTAGACGAACTTCAATGTAAAATACACTCAGTAATTGATGATCTGAAAGCGTGGTGTGGTCGCAATAAACTTATGCTAAATAACACTAGGACTGTGTTTGTAAACTTTAATATAAGAAGGTCAATAGTGTTAGAAAATTTTCTGTTCGCTGATGGCACTAAGTTCTTGGGAACCTATATCGATAATAAGTTAACTTGGAAGAATCAGATTGATCATGTATGTAAACAGTTAAATAAAATCTATTACGCAATATTACAAATGAAAGATACCCTTAATGAATGTGGTTTGTTAAATGTTTATTATGCACTGACCTTCTCACATATCTCTTTTAATATACTAGCTTGGGGTAAGCATTTTAAAATAGTATTCATTATCCAAAAACGATTACTACGTTTACTATTCAATATGAATTATAGAGAGAGTTGTCGAAATATCTTTATTGAAAAAGAAATTCTCACCACTCCTTGTATTTATATATACAAATGTTTATTATTTGTTAAAACAATCCCCATGTATTCCCTAGTTTAAATGAAACAATCTATACAGTATAAGGCAAGGTGATAAATTATTAATTCCTATCCATAGGACAACAACTTTCAAAGATTCACCATATTATAACTCTGTTGTGCTGTTTAATAACTTGTCAAATGATTTAAGGGATCTTCCTCCTCAAAAATTTAAAAAAAGAAATCAAAATATTATTATTAAAAAATGGTTTCTATTCAGTAAATGAGTTCCTTGACAAAAATAACTTGTAAATTATATAATTCTATTATTTATTAAAGTCCATCTGATGATCTTACTTCATTTAACTTATTTATTTTAAATTAAAATGACTATATTTCAATATTAGGTGGATATATCCCTTTCTTATTTTATTTAATATTTATGTTGCTTAATCTGCTGCCTTATATACTGGTATTAATTTTATTTTATGTATTATTAAGTATTTTAATTTGTATACTATTTTACTCACATTATGTCAAATTGACATTGTTATACAACTTTCTACATATTTCTCTTTCTTCTTCTTCTTTCCCATATTTTACTTCATCTCTTTATCTATTGCCAAAATATCCAACTTTTATTTCTAATTAGAAAGTTTTACTAACCATCATTAGAAATAACTTACTTTCCTGTATACCACAATATTTTGAAAAATTCATTGCGAAGTTTACAGTAAAATAAAGTATTAAAATTTGATTTCTAATAATAACGAAATACCAAATAAAAAAATTATAGACTTAAAACACATTAAAAATTAGCATCACCCAAAGTAAGACAAAGCGTTAATTATTTGTGAAATTTTCTTATAAAGAAGTAGGTACCCAAATTGTGCATAAATCTGTGTAACTTGCGTGGTTTATGAGAAAAAATCCCAGAGGATAGTTACAATTATTTTATTTATTACAATGTGAGCATGACGTCACACCACATTAGTATAATCTATAGTCAATCAATTCTATATAACAAAGAAAATTAGTGGCGCCTACAGTGAACCTTGCATTACACTAAGATATATTTCCTCATCCGTTGAACACCATTTCTTTCTACATACAATTTTCTGACCATTCAATTAACAATGTCACAAGATTCCAGATAAATATGAGAACATCGACCAACTTACTTTCATCCATTAAAAACGGGATAACTAAATAATTTGGGAGAATTATATATTGTCTCAAAGCTCTTGATTATGTTAATAATTGAAGCGAATTTAAAAAATATTTGTTGGCCACAATTTTTGCATTAAAATGGATGTTACATTAAAATGAATTTTACTATTTGGAGTAGTAATGTGTCCGCACTCTGTTTGGAACAGCAATTTGCTACACATGAATTCTACTTCTGCTATTCCAGTTATTTCTACAATAACCTGCATTACTAAAAACATACGATAGTTTAAAATACAAATTATTACAACGTGTATGATAAGAGATATTATGCAACAGTGGTAAAGTTTGGATTTGTATGGAATTTACAATGTTTGCACACATAATGACAAGTCATGGCTAAAGCAAAAATATGGTTATGGATTGGTTGCGTGTATTGTCCAGAGGGATAACATTTTTGAAGCATTTCACTTTTTCGTAATATCTGATTGTATTGAATATATCGAACTTAACATTACCACAAATTTAAAGTCCCACTGATTCTGTGATAATACTTAATAAATGGACTTTCTATCTCCTGGCTCTACAGTTTTTGAAACAAAGGGAGCGAGCCGGCCATTCTACAAGATCACTCCTACCAATCTCTGTACCAGCAAATTCTCTTTATGGAAATTAATAACAGGCCCATAAAGTAATTGGAACATAACAGTTTTAATATTATTTTCAGCTACCTGACTTCTGCTTTTGAGAAAATTTCTTTCTGCAGCATCCTTAAATAGTATTCTTTTTTATTAATAAACATCACAGAAATAAAATAACCCATGAATCCAAAGCCTACGCTATCTAGAAATGGGTTACACTTAGAAAAACGTGGATAGACAATCATTTATACCGACGATGTCAGTGCCGGTGGTGGAATTCGAACCCGCAGCTACCAGTCACACTTGCTATCGTGTGCTCTAGCAATATTACACTACCAAGCCGGTTCGTCTTCTAAATTTTCATTTTAATGAAAATGGAAGAAATGTAAAATGTAAAATTGACTGAAACTTTACACACCTCTTTTAAGACGAAACTGAGCACTAGATTTACGAACTTGTAGTTTTTTTTTTGGCGAAAATGCAAAAAACTAAATTTTATTTCACAGTCTAAATTAATATTAACTACTAACAAAGACAGCAAATGAAAAAGTAGCCTATTAAATTAAAAAAAAGAACAATTCCCAAGCAAACAAAAAATAACTCACTAAGTTAGAAAAAAATAAATATATTTATAAGTTTAATAAAACATCCGTCATTTTGGATTAATAATTTTTACTAACACTTTGAGACCTGACGCAGTTTTCAAAAACTTTTCAAATGAGGTGTTGCACTCGATCTTTCTTGCTATTTATATATTTCCAAGCTGGCGACATGCGCCGTTTTGAAAAATACCAAATTTTTGTATACGTCAAAAAGCAGCATTTAATCTCCCATTAGGTTTAGGTTTAGGTTCTCGTGAGTGGGTCCTTGTAGGCCATCCACTGCGACCATCAGTAGGTCTATTGTGGCTCACTCCTACTTATATTTCATCCAATAAGTTCAGTCTCTTAAGAGACTGTGTCCAGAATGTCTGGTAGAGAATTTTTGTAACTAGGCCGTCAACCACGATGCAAAGCGAGAGAATGTTCGAATTTCACAAGTGCAACTCAGCTTTGCCAGCTGGACATAGTATAACACAGTCTGTCTATTACGTAACCACCACCTTCTAACTTTTGAGCGATTTGATAGTTCATTACAGAATTGTATGGTTTAATGGGAGATTTCTTGGGTTGAGCTATCAGGCACGTCTCCAGGTGGAGGATAGGTGGACGGTCAGACTTCTAACCAGAGTAGAGCCAGCGTCGGTCATATCGTCAGGAGGAAGGGCCAATAATACAATCCGCACTGACTAAAGTCGCGCCCTGGACCGACTCAAACCGTAAACTGCCTGAGAGCACAACGTCCCCTTGACTAAGGGCAGAAGTAGGTGTCTCCTGAGGGCACAGGGGCCCTGTCTGACCACCAGGACTACGCAGATGAAGTACCACTATAAATAAAAACTTCCCCAATCTCAAGGTATGGTGCGTGGTCGAGGGTAGCATGACTACTAGAGACCACCCTTCGGGCTCATGAGGCACCCGGCTGTATACGCTCTTAACCTTGCCATAAGAACACTGGCACAGTCGTAATTTTCTGCTCATACTTGTGTTCATTGAGGAATAGACACAGTATTACATAACAAGCACAACGAAAGGGGCATAATCGTTGATCTTCAAAACAAAATCCTATGGAGTTGGGGACAAACGCCACCCCAATAGTATGCCTGATCTCTAAACTCCAAGTCAGATCCTCTGGCAACAGTTGCCCTTTGTTAAGTATTGAAAATCGGATCTTCTTCACAGCGAGACAGGTGCACCAGATGTAATCTACCATCCCACCATCCTCCAGACAAAGTCGGCACTCAGCGTTTTCTGCCAGACCGAGTTTACGCTGGTGTGAAAAAAGTGGCATGTTGAAGAAGAAAATTTTAGAAGTATTTGACACAATAATTTTCCCTCGTTTTAAAAATGGGTAAAATAGGCTTGGACAACGATGTCCAATGTCCATCTCACCGTATCTAGAATTTAGACCTCGAATCAAATCTGTCGAAAAAATTTGAGATGACAGTTAAGAAAAGTAAAAGTTTACACCAACAAACCAGAAAGCATTCCAGCCTTCAAATCTGGGCCGCCGTAAGAGCGATTGAATTCCCAATGATTGAAAATGTCATACGAAATAACGATGTTCGCATCGATGCTTGTCAACGTAACCACGGTGGACATTTAAAGTACATTAGGTACTTTTATTTGAAGAAATAAGATATATTTTACATCATTTGTGTTTTATTAAAAAACAACATCCTTTTGAAAAATTCATTAGAACAAAAAAAAACAGAAAAGAAACGAAATAAGAATTTTACGTGCTGTTCCTTATATATCCAATAATCTGCGTACGTTCCCCTCCTCTTTAAAAACATAGCAAGCCCTGCTTGCACCACTTTTTTCGATATCTAATTTCTTTTTCGCCAGTGTAGATAATTATTCAATCCTATTTTTTTTTATTAATTTGTCTGTATAGTAAATGTACTGGGTTGGCTTTGGTTTTCCCAGTGGTAAATAGTGGTGAATAGATGATATACATCATAACAATTATTTAATAATTTATTATTAATGCTATTTTGTATACATTTCTAGAATTCGAATAAATTAAACTTTTTATCCTCCATAAATAGTAAATGTATAATGTACGTATTGTTGTTATCTATGTTGAAGTTTGATGTATATAATTGTTTGTAAAACACAAATTAGATTTTTGTGATACTAATTGTTGTAGTTTAAAATAGTTCAAGTATTTGTTGACATTACCAACAATTTAATGTTTCAAATTTTATTTGACAATGTTTTTCGGCAATAAATTCTTTCCGAATAAATCTGTTTTTAACACGCTTTTATTAGCTTCACTTATGTTTGTTTGTTTGTTTGTTTGTAACCGACTCTTTGGACTCGATTTTGACCCACTTTAAACGGACAGATTTAATTGAAACTTTTTACACTTACGAAGAACCGGTAACAATACAATAATTTGAAAAGTTTATATCATTATCCTAATCAGGATCGCCAGTCCTTTCCTCACGTATCCTCTGCATGAGAGCAAAAGGCTTAATATTGTAAGTATATTCCGTGATTCTCAGTTCGGTCGTTGGCCGAGCGGGCAAGTCTTAGTTGACGCGAAACGACGGACTCCTCGGGCGTGAGTTCAAATCCCATGGCTGAAATAAAAAAATTTTTTTTTTTTTCAGAAATATCTGTTGGATCGTAATATGTTATAATATCAGCATCAATAAGCAATATAAATATAGTTTAAAAAAACTACAAAACATGCTTTCATAGCACATCAAACTAAAAAGTGAAAAATAAATATAGTTTAAAAAAACTAAAAAAACACGCTTTTAAAGCACATCAAACTAAAAAGTGAAAAATAATTATTAATATAAACTGAAAACAATAATGAACGAAAAATACTAGTATTATTGTGAAAAAAGCGTGGGGCGCTTTGTGCCATATTTTTCGTATATCGAGCAACTCACGCTTATTTCACAATAATACTAGTATTTTTCGTTCATTATTGTTTTCAGTTTATATTAATAATTATTTTTCACTTTTTAGTTTGATGTGCTTTAAAAGCGTGTTTTTTAGTTTTTTTAAACTATATTTTTTATTCATGAAATACCATTTTTAATACAGCATAATACCTATCTATACAAGGTGAACAAAATCGACGGGATTTGAAGCATTCATTAAAACTATGAGAGAGAAGAAAACCGATGTAGATGTTATCGGATCTTTTTTACGTTTCAACCATTTTTATTAAATAATTAACGCGTTCTGAAGAAATGGGCTTGTGATTCACAACAAATTGTGACCATATATTTGTTAATTTTACATTAATATGACATTCTTTGCTTCCTTATTAGGGCCTTAAAGCATTCGTGCATAATGTGTCCATCATCTCTATGTTTTAGAATTAGTGATAAAATTTCATCACACCAGGTCTGTAGCAAATACAGAAATGCTGAAAACCCTATAATGAAGCAATGGGAGTGGCGGTTTCAGGCCATGTTGCTATGGATGATCAGGATCACTGAACACAAGAAAATTGTCTGATGTGGATGTTTCATGGTCTACTGTACAAAGAATTTTAAAGCATTACAAAGTCCATCACTATATAATTTATTTGGTCCAAGAATTCAGTGAAGATAACAATGATCGGCATTTGCATTTTATGAGCTGCTAAGCGAACGGGTAATTACCCCGAACTTTTTTTAAATAGAAAGAGTTTTTTTTTGAGTAAAATATCCAATTTTTAGAAAAAATTATTTTTCAACGTAAATTTATTATCTTCTTCAGGGCATTGCAAGATATAAAATTATAAAATATAACAATTTACGAAAATATGCTAAAATATGAACATAATGGCAGTGTAAATATAGGAAAAGACTAGGTACCTAGTTTATTGTTTATCGTAGGTTTAAAAGGATGCATATGTAATACCCAAATAATTAATGTATTATTTTTTTCTAGAAATGCACAACAGAAAGCAAAAAAAAACCGTTATATTTTTTTAATATAAGGATCACATAGCTACATCAATAACGATATATGGCTTTAAATAATGTCTAGGGCTATCAACAATATTCCGTGGAACAGTGGCGTACGCGAAATAAACTAATACAAGAAACAATAAACTGTTACAATTTATAACAATGTATGTAAAACTTACCCTCTTAACTAGCTTGATGAACTAGCTTGCTTATCACAAACTGGAGAAGATGTGTAGCCGTTTTGCAGCTACAGGTATGTTTCTATGGTTGTCTTCATGAGTGATGTATGCTTTGGTGAAAATATATTCTTATGTTTTGAAAACGACCGTTCGACATCTACTGATGTAATACACGCATACGTAAAATAGTCTTTGAACGCACTTAACGGATCTGGAGCTGCACCATCACATATTTGTCTTAATTTGGTAAAACCGGTGTCTTTATTTAACACACTTGCGAACTTTTCTTTAATGCGCTCATTTGTTACGTCACCTATAGCGTGTAGCAGTAGATTTACTTCGTCCACTATTTGCAGTGACTCCGCTAACGACAACGCACTTCTAATTTTTTTATGCTTTCATGTAATGGTTTATAGTTCTTCGCAATATTTTTTAAAGCTGTTTCAACGGAAATATCTTCGAATTTTGTCTGGTTTTCCTTAATAGCTGCAGCCTCATCTGGATTTAATTGTAGTATCACAGCTTTTATTTGTTGGAAATATTCAGCATAATAAAAAGCTGCCTGCAACCATGTCCCTAACATGTAAGAATCGGCCGTGGTGGTTCAGGGATACCGGAACACTTACTATGAAATGCACGGAGACATACAGGAGATTTAAGAAACACTTTTTTTGTAGTTGCTATTAATGCATCCACCTCTGGAAAACCTTTTCGACTAGTTTCTGCCACAAAATGTAAAGCATGCACTTTGCACGTAACATGTATAAACGTACAACCTTGTTCTTGCGTAGAACGGCCTACCGAACGCATTGTCACGGCGCCATCAGTCACAAACATCTACACTTGACTTTTTGACAGTTCAAATTTTTCTAACGTCTCTAGTACCACCCTGGTAATTATTTCGCTAGTACACTGACTTGTCTATTGCTAGCAAATAACAGTGGAACTGTCGCTTTAAGAGGGTCCAGTACTCGTACTATAACATTCAAAATAGATTTTTTTTACAATCTGTTGTCTCATCAACAGATAACCACAGCCGTGTACATTTTAATTCACATTTCATCTTATTTACTATGTCTACGTGTACAGTTGGTAGATAGTTACATAACGTTGTACGACTTGGTAACTTCACCTGGGCATTGTATTTATTCCAGATCTTTCGAAATGGTTGTTTATCGAGTATGTGCAGCGGAACATCATAGGCAATCAGCATTAATAGTAAATCAAACATAAACTGTGTTGTCAAAGACACGCCATTTTTCTTATTTTTATGGTGTACACTATTTACGTCAAGTCCACAATCACGCTTATCCCAGCACATCAAGTCTTTTTCGCACACTTTACAAATTATTTTAGCACCGTCATGGAATAAATCAGGGAATTCACCTATGAATTTATTCATTTTGTCAGCAAATGGTCGTTTTCTACCCCTGCGTACGTCTGCCATGCTGTATTATTAAATTAATATGAAGAATATTGTACAACAAATAAAATAAAAACACAAAAACAATATGCAATACGCCCAAGTGACTTAACGTGTACACATCTTGAAAGTTAATAATAGACTGGACTGGAGAAAGAGTTTCGCGGTCAAGGTGAATGCCAGCGACAGTAAGTACATCTGTACTCTACGACCATGATACACAGAAACGATTTGCAGCTTTAATAATGTCGTTTGTATACATCGTGATGTTATAATTATGAGTTATTTTAAATACAAGGAACTCTATAATGTGACAAATGTTGTTTATCCACCCGTATATTTGTTTTTGAAAAACTTATTTAATTGTTAGATGAAGAATAATTTATCAGTATAAAGATGTAAGTTAAAGATTGAAATCCACAGTGAAAATTAATATATAAAATTCTATTCAACTTACACGATTAAATATTTTTTTCCTGCTTTCCATTTATTTGAAAAGCTTTTATATCGGCAATCGATTATACAAAAGATATATGTTCCTAAATTACAGGTGTGGTTTAAACGGCCGGAGCTTATATCCTCCCTTTTATAATTCATCGGTTTTAACACCTCCGCCGGTCGATCTCTTATGCATAATGCATAACTTTTGAGATAGCCTCTTCTTATAACTTCAAGAATTATAAATTTGCCATTAAATTTATTACAAAATAATTGTAATGTGCTTTTGCCATAAAAGAGACGTTGATAGCGTTGTCTTGCAATTTTAATTGATGTTGTTAATAATGATGGTCATCAAGGCGTATATGGAAAGTTTTTTTGGGAATCGGAGTAAAGCCAATGCATCCTAGGAGATATAAATACATAATATCTCTGCAGTTTTTGTTATAAAATTATCTTGAATATGACACCTGATTTTTCAATTTTAATAAGCGTTCTCCATCCAAAATGATAAAAATATTCGGTGTCATGATTAAAATTTGAGAGTTAATAAATAGTGTGTACTTTTCTTTTATGTAAAATAATGTATTTTTATTCGCAATCTAATTGAGTACTGTGTACTGTACTTTCCAGCTTTGTTTTAGTTCTTGTTCCTGATCTATCCCATCCTAGATCCAATTCTTTAGCTACGCTACGCTGATGAGGAGCAATAACTCCGAAACACGTGACCGTAGCTGCATAGTTGTTTTTTTTGGGGATATGGCACTAAACCTTATTTATTTTATTTTGACCCCAATAAATCTATATTATTTTGTTTGTATTTGCCAGGTGGAAACGGTCAGTACACATAGAGCTCTGTGTGTTGACTGTGCTCATTGAGGCCCCAATTGTGGCACATGAGAACATGAAGGCACTAATTGAGTACTGTGTACTGTACTTTCCAGCTTTGTTTTAGTTCTTGTTCCTGATCTATCCCATCCTAGATCCAATTCTTTAGCTACGCTACGCTGATGAGGAGCAATAACTCCGAAACACGTGTCCGTAGTGCATAGTTGTTTTTTTTGGGGATATGGCACTAAACCTTATTTATAAATAATTTTAGGTAGATTATTTCTAGTAAACTCTTATAAACTATACTCCTAATCGCTTCCTAAGGGAGCTACAGCCCAATAAAAGGGGCGGGATTGAATCCGTTTTTTATAAATATCTCAAAAACTATTGGACGTATTTTCACATACTTTTCTATGATAACTGTTGCCTCAAAAGCCTTTGGTTAGACTGTACTTGCGTTGGAGTAAGATAAACAGTGATGTCGTTTGGCGTGTTCTCGAAAATGTTTGCAACACGTTTAACTTTTTATCGTGTATTTTTCTCGCGTTTCTCGTTACATATTCTCATTACAATAAATACACTTTAATTTACAGGCAATTGCAAAAATATTTCTTTAAATTCAGAAAATGCTTATTGAATGTTTACAGTTATACAAGCCATGCACAATTTAATATCAATTATTATTGCCTGAGGAATTAAAAGTAATTTGAGGAATAGACATGTTTATCATTTCATCAGAAAATATTTCTTTTTCGGTCGTTTATATGAATATTTTGTTAGATTTAAAATGCCATGAATCTTATATAGAATGGGCTATTGAAAATTAAACAGACGGGTGTTCGGGTAGTGTTTAAAAAACACTCAGACACGTCGACTTTTTTCTCGAGGGGGGACATCTTTTGCAATAAAACTCACCTGCAAACCGCTAAAATTATAAATGGCATGGTAAGGCAAGTGATGCTTCATTTGAAAGGTCTTCTTCTTTGAATACCATACAAACAAAAATTTTCAAATTCTATCGGTTCGTTTTCAAGATATTCAAGATTTAATTTGCAAAGAGCGCTTTTGCAACTTGTATTTTGAACATTTTGAACACGATAGATAGAATTTGAAAATTTGGTTGTGTGGCATTCCGGAGGAACACTTTTCAAATGACGTTTCACTTGCCCTGTAAAATTTTAGGAGTTGTGGTCATGATGCGAAGGGATGAGAAGAAATTTGTAGATGAGTTCTCTTGCAAAAGACATTCCCTCGAAAATTAAGTTGACGTATCTGAGTATTTTTTTTAAAAATGTGAACAACCCGAAAACCCATCTGTTTCATTTTCAGCGGTCCACCCTGTATAGATTATGTCGATTCGGCTTACATTGTTTTCAAGGTTCTTTCAAGTACTGGCTCTTCATTTTCTTGAAATAAACTATTTGTTGGAAAACTCTTTTTCCTAAAATGTCGCCTACCCATAATACTGAGTCCTTAAAGAGTTTATGATTGAAAATATTACAATGCTAGACCGAGTAGACTCAGGATGTAAGTTAATATACATTTTATTTTCCCCATATTTCTTTGATGTTTATTATATATATTATCTGATTGTCTAACACAGTTTCTCTCAATAGACACATGTTTGATAAATCACGTGAGACATATTAAATGTTTTTGATATGTGGACAATTAAATATGCATTTACATAGGTTGCAATTTTTCTAATTGTTTTTCTACATGGATGGGTTTTCAAGAATTTTATGCATTTTTACTTATACTAGGTGTCGCTGTAATATGGTTGTCCTCCCTTAACTCATTTTTTACCTTATAGAACGGTTATTAGTCAATATGAAAGTAGGCATTTAAAAAAAAAGTAGGCATTTCTGCTGCTCTCATTGGAAATAGCACAAGATTTATATTTAAAATCATGATATCCTGTATATTTTTATAGCGTTGCATAATACTAATTCACAGGTTCTTCAGTGTCACATAATTGCCCTTTGTTTGTCTTCATCAATTTTAAGTTTCTGTAATGAAAAATAACAAATAATTTAAGTTTTAATTTTCTAAAGCACAACTTTCCTCTTGGACTTTTAAAAACAAATATAAAAACTCTACGTTTGTCGTAATATGAGAAATAAATTTAAAATTACCAAGTACAATATTTTTAAAAACCCCCTATTCACATCAGGCACGTCCATTGTCATGAACTGCAATGCTTTTTTCCCCAGAGGACATTATCTTCACACATGACAAGTGTATGCGACGAGATCGTTTTAAAAACTGAATGCACTCTTGATATAAAAGGAGATAAGCTACTTTTGATAGGCAACCTAAATCAGGAATGCTGCTATTTATAATAATTAGCTTTTTAGGGAGAACTTTTGAGTATTATTTTTCAGCAACCAAAATCAACTAAATTCAAATACCAAAATGTTGGTATTCCTAAAATATACAGATTGATTCAGACATCTGAAAAACTTTAAGATTTGAGTTAATAACACCAAAAAAATCATAATAATGTACTGACAGAACGGGTGTAAATGGTTAGACAGTGGAAACATTTGCCATTTTTCAGGGCCGGCAGTTATATAAAAGAATCCTATTACAGGTATATAAAAAACACACCACACAAAAATGTATGTGTTGCTATTATTTATATAAATGTAATATATGCAACCAGTATAACCGGTATTGAGGCAGGATACTAGGATAAACGTATATAATATTATAACTGGGCTCTTATTCCTCAGTTAGGAACACGACCGGGTATGAAACAGTGTTTGACTTATGGTTTGCTATTATTATCGTATAAAACACTCTTAATAATATTGCGGTATAGTTACAAAAGAGGAATATTTCAAAATTGGTGTATCATGTTTAATGCACGTGGTCTGTCTTCGAAAGTACACGACAATGCTGACATTAGATTCTTTAGAGAATAAATGAATTATATAATGACTGATATACTGAATCATCGAACCATTGAAACACTCAATAACTGAATAATTAAATTATTGACTAATGAACGATCAACGATTGAATGATTGAGAGAATGAACAAATAAATGATTAATTGATCGACTAATAACACAGGCCTGCATGGTTTTAGGGGTCTATAATTTTTTTACATTTTTAGAGTAAGTAAGTCGTTCTGAACTCTGCAGTATTATTAGTTTTCGTGTATCACGCACTGTTTACTCTAAACATACATAACGACATTATTAGTAATTAATACATATCTTTTTAAAATAAAATTGTTAAGGACCACTGCCTTTTAATCTAGACGTTTCTAGTTAGAACCAGAATATACACATAGTATTCGAAAAGCACATACAGCAGTCAGTAGTAAGTTAACTGTGGTTGAACGTGTGCCTACAGTATATAATAGCGTGATAAAGTTATGAAAAATTCGTCATGTCCTCAAGACATTGTAAAGACAGCGCCGATGTGTTTTGTTACATTTGTTGTTCATATACAGTTAAAAAAAGACAAAGAAATTTTACGGAATTCGTGAAAAGAAGTTATCATGCGTACTTTGGTGTAAAGCTTGGAGACCAAGATAAAACATGGGCGCCACGCCACACAGAGCTTGTCATACATGTGTTGAATCGTTACGGAAGTGGACTCAAAATAAAAGAAATCCTTACCTTTCGGCATACGAATGGTGTGACGGGAACCCAGCAATCATGCAGAAGATTGTTACTTTTGCTTGTGTGACGTAAGTGGCTTTAATACTAAAAATAAGAAAAAAAATATTTTATCCGAACCTTCCATCAGCAATAAGGCCAATAGCGCATGGGCCAGATGTACCTGTACCTGCTGTACCAGAGAATTATACTCTTTTGTCGTCTGATTCTGATTCGCAATTAGAAATTGAAGATTCGAATGAAGACTTTTCATTACAAAGTACTCAGCTTCAGCTTTTTACTCAGAATGAACTAAACGATTTAATTCATGACTTAGGACTTTCAAAAGAGTCTGCTGAACTTTTGGGATCTAGACTGAGTGAAAAGAATTTACTTCTTCCAGGAACGACATTCTCATGGTATAGAAAACATAAAATTGAATTTTTAGAATACTTTGATGAAGAGGGATCTCTTGTTTACTGCCATGATGTTCCAGGATTGGTTAGCAAGTTAGGAGCATCCATTTATCAACCAAATGACTGGAGGTTGTTCATAGACTCATCTAAAAGGAGCTTAAAGGGTGTATTGTTGCATAATGGTAATATATACGCATCAGTCCCGGTTACACACTCTGTTCATTTAAAAGAAAGATAAGAAGATTTGAAACTCCTACTTGAAAATGTGAAATATGCAGACCACAACTGGATGTTATGTGGAGATTTTAAAACCTTAGTTATACTCTTAGGCCAACAGTCTGGCTATACTGCCCTGTTTCTTATGCGAATGGGACAGTAGAGCACGAGGTGAACATTGGCAAAAGAAAGAATGGCCACGTAGAATTAATTTAGTACCTGGTTCAAAAAATATTGTACAAGAAAGTTTGGTCGATTCGAAAAAAGTTCTTCTGCCTCCGTTATACATTAAGTTGGGGTTAATGAAGCAATTTGTTAAAGCTCTCGACAAAAACTGTAACTGCTTCAAGTATTTATGTTCAAAGTTTCCTAGTTTATCAGAAGCCAAGCTTAAGGAAGGTATTTTCGTTGAGCTACAAATTAGAGAGTTAATGAAAGACAGAGTGTTTGACTCAACAATGAATGATAAAGAATAGGCTGCATGGGTTGGCTTCAAAAATGTAGTTCAAAAGTTCTTAGGTAATAACAGAGATCCTGATTTCAAGAATATAGTCAACGATATGTTAGAAAATTATAAAACATTGGGGTGCAATATGAGTTTGAAACTTCATGTTCTTCATTCCTATCTTGACTATTTTCCAGAAAATCTCGGGGCGGTGAGTGAAGAACAAGATGAAAGGTTTCACGAGGACATTAAACAGATGCAGATGAGATATCAAGAAAGATGGAACGTCGCCATGATGGCTGACTATTGTTGGTGTTTAAAGAGAGAATCTTCTGAAGGTGAAACTTCACATAAACAGGCTTCAACTAAGCGTTCATTTGAAAGTAAAAGAAAGCGTTTTCATTCGCAAAGAGACATGTAAAAATATTACCAACTTTTTTTGTAATATTATTTTCTTGTAGGTACTTTTGATTTAAATTTTGTAACTAAAAATGAGAAGTATTTTACTGTAATGCATTATTTTAATACATTTTATTAGAAAACCGTTCATGTATTTTTACTTTGTGAAAAAACCTTGCGTGATAGAGCAAAATGCAAGTCATTTTTGGATTCGGCATGAAACAGTCATACAGAATTACATTAAAATATAGAAACCCCCCACCAGTTTTATTTTGCAGGCCTGTGTAATTAAGTAATTGAACGAACTAACGAATAAAAGATTGAACGATTGAGCGATTGAACAACTGATTGATTGAATGTTTGAGTGTTTGAATGATTAAACGATTGACATATTGAATAATTAATTAAATGAATGAATAAACGATCGAACGTATGGACGACCTAATAAATCAGAGAATGAATCAATGAAAACTGAATCAGTGGAAAATACAGTGACAAAGAATTAATTAATAAAGAATGAACTTATGTTTGTTTTTGTTTTCTTATGTTTGTTTTCTTAACCGCCTTTCAAGTCACCAGAAAAGTTTTGTGTTGAGTATAGAGAGACGAGGTCCTACAGTTTATTGTGGAGTTCGAACCACATCTACAAATAAAATTTCCAATTTGTTCCGGGATGGATTCGATCATCGATATTCGGTAACGAGTAAATAGCTATAAGCGCTTTACCCACTCGGCTATCACAAAGAATGAGAAATTAATCAAGACTGAATGAAGAATGACTAAATGAAGTAATGAATGAATAAATAAATAAATAAATAAATTTCACAACGAATTTTTTATACGATTAAATATCTTGTGTTACCATATTCTCATATAATTCTCAAACATAATATCCGAATTTATCGTTGTTACGTTACAAAAATTAGAAGCCCGAAATAATTTATTTTTATTTTCCACTCGATTTTACAAAATTAAAAGGCATAAGTGCATTAAACAGGACCTGAAGATAATAAAGTCATATTATGGTTTTATGTTATTAATTTCAGCTTCCCACCTTTTCCTTTATACAGTGTCAGTTTTAATGAAGTTTATGTTGGTAAAATAATATAAGCACACAAATTGGAAAATCTCATCGCAGATAATCAATTCAGTTAATACATTATTAACCGCGGTTGCTCGTGGGCGAAATAGAAGTCTGGGAATTCGATGACGCCCATTAATTTAAAACAACAAATAGAGATATCAGGAAATGTCTTAGGGCTATGTCGATGCTGTTGCAGGATTCGATAAAATATAGCATTTATCATTTATTGGTAAACTACAATTAACAAACCCACAAAATAAATATGCATATTAAATAATGAGGGAACGTAAATTATTACTACTTACGATTTGAGATATTATCTTTTTTGATTTATACCATTTAATTTAACGCGTACTAATGTTGCTCAAGTGCTTATATTTATGGTAAGTTGTCACACTATAATACACAGATGCGACAAGGGGAATTTGTGGTGTATTTCTGCGCGATTTAATATATTCAGGGTAGACCTTCCAGAAACATTTTAACTTTTGCAGAATCCGTGATTTTCAGTTAGGAAACAAGTTCCTGAAAGCTAAAAGTTTTTAGCCTACTAATATACCAGTACTAAACAGATTCTTAGAACGGATTATACATATTATATCCCTAAGCATATTATACAGCGTGTTTCACTTTATTTATACCATATTCGCATTTTTACACTAAAGTATACTTTACAGAGGCACATGGTTCTAAGTGGAAATTCAAAGGTTGGTTAAATTTCCTATAATACCTACAATTGTGGATAAATTTAAACCATTCTACATGTATCATGAAAGGCAATTATTGGATTGTTTCGTTTCAAACGTTCCACATATAAAAATGGAACCAAAGTGACTTTTCTACAGATTGTAATCTTAAAAATTCGTTCTCCTGTAAAAATAGTAAATTGTTACTTAGAACCAATTCTCATGCGACACTATGTTAAAATGGATGTCAGAGGGTACACGTATGTGTTTATTCTAGTGTATGTCAATGTCAATCTTATGTTCCAACTGTGAGAGTTGATTGCAGATATCTAAAGCCTGGCCAAACGATGGTAGATTCAGGGTCGGGCGCGATATACGACCGTATGCTGAAAAAGTGAATAAATTTATCGGTGAATTTTCGGATTTATTCTATGATGGATGTAAAATAATTTGTAAAGTTTGTGATCAAGACTTAATGTGCTGGAATAAATACGGCTGCAAAATTCATGTCAATAGTAACCGGTATAAAAATAAAAACAATGGCGTGTCTTCTTTGGAACCTCAGTTTATGTTTGATTTACTGTTCTGGAATAATTACAATCCCCAGGTGAATTTACCAAGTCGTTCATCATTACGTAGATATGTACCAAGTGTTCGTGAAGACATTGTAAATAGGATTAAATGTGCATTAAAAAATACACGGCTGTGGTTATGTGTTGACGAGACGACAGATTGTAAAAAGAATTTATTTTAAATGTTATAGTACGTATACTCGATCCTGTTAACCCAATATTTCCACTTTTACTAGCTAGCAAAAGACTAACTGTGTGTACTGGCGAAACAATTACGCGGGTGGTGTTGGAGACTTTTGAAAAATTTGAACTGTCAACAAGTCAAGTGTTGATGTTTGTGACCGACGGTGCTGCGACAATGCGTTTGTGGGCCGGTTTCTTCAAAGAGACGATTGTAGGTTTTTACATGTTACGTGTAAAGTGCATGCGTTCCATCTTGTAGCAGAAACAATTAGAAAATGTTTTTCAGAGGTATATGCATTAATAGCAAATACGAAAAAGTATTTCTCAAATCTCCTAAACGGCTTCGAGTATTTCACACACTGTGTCCTGGTATTCCAGAACCACCAGAGCCGATTCTTACACGTTGGGGAACGTGGTTGAAGGCAGCTTTTTATTATGCTGAATATTTTTAACAAATAAAAGCTGTGATACTACAGTTCAACCCTAATGAGGCTGCAGCTATTAAGGAAAGCCAGACAAGCTTTCAAGATGTTTCCTTGAAACAGATTTAAAAACTATTTATAACAATTATAGAGGACTACACGACGCAATAGAAAAATTGCAAAATACTTCGTTGTCGTTAGTGGAATCGCTGCAAATAGTGGACGACGTAAATACACAGCTACAGACTATAAATGACGCAAAAAATAAGCCCGTTATTGAAAAATTCGAGAGTGTATTACGAAAAGATCCTAATTTTACCAAATTAAGACAAATTTTTGATGGTGCATCTACAGCTGCGTTAAGTGAGTTCACAGAGTGTTTTACTTATGCCTGTATTACTTCCGTAGATGTCGAACAGTCTTTTTCAAAATACAAACATATTTTTTCACCACAGTGAACATCGCTTACTGAGACAACTGTAGAAACATATCTGATGCTACACACAGTTATTATAGAAGTGCTCCAGTTTGTGATAACGACAACCAAGTTACTTCATAAATCTTAAGAATGTGAGTTTTGTACATATTTTTATAAAGTGTACCAGTGTTAATAAAATTTATTTATATTTATTTTATTTATTTATTTATTTATTATTAGTTATCACTTAGATATACAATGTACATGTGTGAACGTCATTTAACAGTTTAATAATAATGTGCAGCCCTAAGCTTACAATGTATAAGGAAATACATAAAAAAACAATTTGAAGCGAACGAAATAGTACAAAAACATACATCACAATACATAAAATATTTTTGTTTTTATTATTGTACTTATTCAAGTATTATGATATGATGCATACCCAGTACGTCTCTGTAGGATTAATGACCTTGGCCAGACTTACTAATTACTGAACACATTTTCCCATCAATATGTAGGTTTCTTATCTATAGTTCACATATATTTTTATAGTTTTATCCTGGGGGTTTATCATAAGTATTTTATGGTGTTTTATGTACGCCACTGGCATTACCTTTGTCTTTGTAATTAAAAAATAACAGATTTCAAAACGAAATTAAGGTGTTGTTTACCAGTTTTTGCAATAAAAAAATCTAATAAAATTTTTTTCATATTACAAGAACATAAAAAAAACAAATTGAATTTCCAGCTAATATTTTTTTGAGGAATAAATCGTCGTTTTTGAAGAGTGTGTGGGAACCACATTTTTAGTATGGCAGTTCTACATATAGATTCTTGTGGAAATTTCGAGGAAATTGATTTTTAGTGGACTTATAAATCTAATAAAAAAAGTAAGTTTCGAGTAATATATGTTTTAGAGAACAGTGTATGTCGGCCATTTTTTAATCTGACGACTGAAGCCAGCCATTTGATTAGTCTTTTATTTACTAAAAGTTCTTATGAAAAAGTATCTAGTGGAGCAAAAAACCATGCCCCCCTTCAACAATTGCTAAAGATTTTGTTATTTGACTAGTCCGATTTGTTTTCTATTATGATGAATACGTCAATTTTGTTTTGTAAGTATAATTAAATATGTAATTTTTTTCTATTTTTTTTTCATTTTGTACAAAACATTTTTTATTTATTTAGGCAATTTAATTTCGTGTCCAGTAAAATCTTTTATACGTAATGGTCAATTTGGGGGTCGTTTGGACAAAAAATAATACAATTTATTACAGCTGACGCATTCCGTTGATTTTATTTAACTGCTTCAGAGCCTATAACATTAAATATCAAAAATCATAGAAAATTGTTGTTTATACATAATAACAAAAAAGTGAGCAAAGTAATATAAACATTTAAAAAACTTACCAAATATAAAAATCTCTGTAGTTAATAAAAACATTCCCAATCATCTGGTTTGTCACAGTTTTTTTAAAAACATTATAAAAACACATGAAAACTAAAAATTTTTATATAGAAAAAAAAAATGTTTATCGTAGTTAAAGTAAAAGTAAGGAATAAATAATATTACAAATGATTGACTTATCGTAAAAATGCACTGCCGTTTTGATCATATTTGCATATAACAAGTTTAAATGATTATACCTAAATAAAAAGTAAAATTCGAATGCATGTAAAATAACATGACCAAAAGATGCATTTCTCTCACCCCTTTCAATCTGACACACCAGCCATGGGTTACACTGTATAAAAATGGGTTACAACTTCTAATAAGTATAGATTTTGCAAAAATAACAGTTTTTGTATAATTTTTTCTGTCACAGAGTAAATGGAGAATTAACACCTACCCTGTATAATTTAGGATATATTTTAACTGATCGCTTATTCTTAACTTGTTTCTAACCTAATCCATTTACCAAAAGAGTTTATTGAATGAGTTGAAATCTCTTGTATGCTTGAATATTTAAAAAAATATATTAAATAAAAATTTAATCTTGGATGAGCTATAAAAATAGACTTTTAAATAGCCCTAAATGAAAAAGTAATTTACTTGGACGGTAAGGATGGCAGTTAGACATGGATTAAGTGAGGCATTTCGCTAAAAGGTGCTAGTAGCGACCGTGTTGTGCCATTGATAACGCCGGCTAGTTCCGTTATCTGCGGTCAAAGACTGGCTTACAACGTCCAATAATGCATCTTGTCCTAATCCAAGATTTCGCTGTCCGACGTGACGCTACGAGTTAGAACTACCCTCATAACTTCTTACCCTTACCCTCATTTATCCATATTTGATGCTCTCAGATACAAAAGCACATATTTCACATTTGCTATGAAAAATAACTTTAGCAGTCATGTAGAAAGAAGGCCCTAAAAATACCCACTGAAAATAGTCTTCCTTAATGGGCCTTGTGAAAAATGCTCGTGTTTGTTTTTCAGATAAAATGATGACAATGACAAAACTGAATTGGGGGCTATTAGGCAAAGTTAATAAAAGGCCGGTTCTGCCCGGCTACTTTCATAATTCTGCTGCGAAATTCACTAGATGGGCTTACCGTTAAACGGTACATTGAGACAGAAATATAGCAAATACAATTTATTTATTTATTTTGCTGCTTCCCCAATTCTGATCTACTAGTTAGGTTGTTAATTTACATGTGATTTACGAAAATGTAAATTAATATGCAAAATTGCCGCAAAATCTGGATTTCAACTACACTTTATGAAATTAGTGTTTAATACGTAGGCGTAGAAGAATTGGATTACATTATTTTATCTACGTCTGTGTTGTTATAAGCTCAAATTAATTTAAGTTTCGTTAATATTCTAATTGCCGCACTACTGCTGTTATGAATCCTTTACTGCACTGTTTTCTTTTCCAAAACAAGGAGTGACATAAATTGAGGCAGAATTTATTTATTTGAAAGATAATGACAACAATGATATTGTTTTTTTTATACAGGTCGAGCCAGACCACCAGATATACGATTAACAGTATGCACAGTTTACGGTTGTCCTTCTGAATATGAAGTCAGAGGGCTTGCTGGGAGGAGTATACCAGACAAAGCAGATCTCACGATCTCAGTGTTCAGTATCGCTAAAGCTGCAGTGGAGAATGTTAGGGCGAAAACACAACACAGCGGTGCGACGTCGCATCTTTCATCTAAAGAAATGCGTATTAACGTATTTACTAAAATTATCTAAGTATCTCATGATTTCAGTGTTTCTTCCGATAGTAAAACACCAAAATTATGAAAAATATCAGAACAGCACATAATTTTTTTTTCGAAACAATAATAATTCAAAAAACATAAATTAATATTCTCATAAATAATATAGAGGAAAACACCAGCTCTAAAAAAATAAAATAATAGGTAAATAAATAAATAAATAATTCAAATGTGATGCTCAAAAGGACCTTCTTCTTGAGCAAGGCAATATCCTAACCCACTGTAAATGCCCCTTCTGACATATACGCTGTGATCGCCCCATCGTGCTGGTAACAGACGAGCGACTGTAAACTACTCATATAGATCTGGCTCTATCTGTATAAATTATAATAACAACGTACATCGACCACTTTGTTCATGCTGAAAATAGTTTTGAATTTTACGTAAAATTATTTCACATTTGTAATTTTAGTTTGTCTCTCACATAATAATAAAATGGAAAAAAATTATTTTTTTTCATTAGGACGGATTGTCTACAGCTGGCGCCGTCTCTCCGTACCCAGCTTCCAATTTCTTCTGTCATAGCACATATTCTCCTCTAAATTCCTTAATTCCATCGCTTGATTAACGTCCTCTCTCCAACTTCTTCTCGGCCTTCCTCTCTTTCTTCTTTCTGGTGGTACCCACTCCAATATTTTTCTTGGCCATCTTTCCTCATATATTCTGTTTGCATGTCTGAACCATGTCAATTGTTTCCTTTCAATTTCCTCCGATATATCTCTCTCGATGTTCATATCCATAGATATATAATAATTATATGTCTATGTTCATATCCCTTCTAATGACTTCATTTCTTACTTTTTTCGAGTCTGGGAGTGAAGACGAGTTTCTCCACTCCCAGAAGGGTTCGAATATTTGATGTGGGGTTTCATCATTTTTTGATATTATTGATTCATAATGTTACTTCGCAACATGCTACAATGTATTCAAGACAAAAAATTGAATGAGTGTGGTAATTAGCGTAATGGAATTTGATGCCAACCATATGGGGCTACAGCCCACATTGTATATTTTAATAATAATAATAATAATAATAATAATAATGCCTCCGGAGGGCGCGAACTACAAAACGCTCTTAGGGTGGTCGAACAATATACGCGGGCAATTGGAATGGAGTTCGGGTTGGACAAATGTGCAGTCGTCCACCTCAAGAGAGGACGATGCGGGGAATTCCCTGAAGATGCGCAGCTCGCAGACGGAAGCATCCTAAAACATTTGGATGCCGGAGAGACCTATACATACCTGGGTGTGCAACAAAGGCACATCCAGGATGAATCACAAATAAAAGATTCTCTCCGCGGCAAGTACAGACACCGCCTCCGAAAGATTTGGCCTTCCGAACTTTCGGGAAAGAACAAGGTGTCTGCAACTAATATGCATGCCGTTCCGGTCCTGCTCTACTCCTTCAGAGTAGTAAAATGTACAGTAGAGGAGCTGCGCTAATTAGATAGGGATACCCGCAAGATGACGAATATTCACAGAAGTATTCATCCTACATCGTCCGTTCCTCATGTGTACCTCCCACGTCAACTGCGGGACCGAGGATCTTGAGCCTGGAGTGTACGCATGGCAGAGTAGTACTGAGTATGGCATGTAACATACTCAGGAGCTCAGATCCCCTCTTGCGGTTCGTAAAACACCACGAAACTGTAGGAGTGGGAGCAGGATTGTTCAAGGCAGCAAAAAGAGCCGCAGATGAACTCGGTCTCGCATTTGACATCAGGCGAGGAGGCCGGCGAGGTGCTGATGTTGAGTCAGTCACCGAACTTCAGCCAAATCGTCTGAAAGCCCGAATCAGAGCTGCCGAACAGGAAAATCTGTTTCGGCAGCACGTCGATAAACCCCAGCATGGTGTCTTCTATAAGAACATAGAAACATTGGGTTTATCGACCAGGCTGACCTTCGCCTTTTTAAGGTCAGCAGGGCTTAAGTCGGAGACCGAGGGATTCATTATGGCCTGCCAAGATGGTGTTATCAACATTTTGGTCTACCGCAGCCGCGTGTGGCGCATATCAACTGCAGGACCTGCCATCAGGCGCCGGAATCGCTCATGCACTTACTATCTGCATGCCTCATGTATGCGATTTCGGCAGGATAATACCTATAGCAAAAGTAATTTAAAAAAAGAGAGAAAGACAGTGATCAGAGTAAAGATCATATAGAAACATAATGAGACATCAAATAGAATAAACAGAATAGAATAAAATAGAATAGAGATGATGCCGTGAATAATATCATTAAATTTTAATAATTCATTGTAAAGCGAGCAAGGAGTGCTTAATTTTTTTTACGGAAGTTGTTTAAGGGAAGGTTTTTTAATGTATCATTGATAATGATAAAATTTATAATATTTTATCCGTGTTATACGTAAACGATCTTGAAAACAAGGCTGAATAAAATGGAGGCAAGGATATCTGAGAGCCATGACGCACATTTACGTTGTGTAAATCATGTCTAAACTAAATTTTTTCCCACAAGTACGGAGGTGATGAAGTAGCTAATATGCGTTTAATAAGTACCGACATATATGATACTTGTAAATGTTATCCAAGCTGCTTTATTTTTGCCGAAACTCTGTCATATTTTCTTAAACCGTAACAAATCGACAACAATTTTGTATTTTTTGTAACCTATTTTGAGAAATTTTAGCAAGACAGGGGTAATACAATGTAATACCATAATTTAATATTGGCAACACTAATGTTTCTGACAATTTTTTTCGTAGTTCG
Source organism: Rhamnusium bicolor (assembly GCA_029963845.1). NCBI lineage: Eukaryota > Metazoa > Arthropoda > Insecta > Coleoptera > Cerambycidae > Rhamnusium > Rhamnusium bicolor. Next base: position 103,004 of record JANEYF010002554.1, on the reverse strand, counting down.
AAATTTATAATTTTTGTATTACTGTATAACAATTTTAATGCTAGATATGATTTTTTAATAAGCAGGGATAAATATTCCTTAAATCGTAATCTACAATCAAAAATAACTCCTAGATTTTTCACACTCTTGACAATATTTACAGGTTTATTTTGTATCATTACCTTTAGGTGCACTTTAACTAATTGTTCTGACGTTTTGGACAAAATATTATAACATGGCATTTACCCGCATTAAGTTTTAAATTATGTGTTTCAGAATATTCCAATAAAAATTTAAGATCATGATTTATGTGTGTACAGGCAATGTCAACAAGTTCGGGCTCAAAGGAATATAATAATTGGGTATCATCAGCAAATGCCTGTATTTCAGATTACTTAACTACGTTGAACATATAAGAAGTATATATAAGAAACAATATGGGCCCCAACACAGAACCCTGCAGAACACCAGATGTTATATATGCTGTTTCGGAAGAGGTATTATCTATAACAACTTGCTGACGACGATTACTAAGGTAACCGATAAAAAAATTTATAGAAATTGGATCAAAACCATAATATTCGAGTTTGGACACAAGCAAAACATGATCAAGGGTGTCGAAGACTTTTGAAGAATCGAGAAGTCTGAGAGCTGTAGCTAAACCGTTGTCAAGAGACCTAATTATATTATCTGTAACATCACCCATTGAAAATACAAGATAATTTTCTTGGATATTGAAGTGGAAAGTATAAAACAACCTATTTTTCCGCACAAGTGCAGCACAGTTCAACTTTTCCTAACTTGTATAGATATGGAAATCAAAGTCTCTTGCAAATAATATGGTAGTAGAAAAATTAACTTAATTTCCATCATTTCTGTACAACTCCGTATGTTTATTTAGTCACATCATGGTTGCTAATTACTAATTAGTAAAGCTGGCCGAGATGGCTGGAGTACAGCCACGGTCTTGCGCTGGCGTCACACGTGCTGATTTAGAAGTGATTTACGCTGCAGTCTTATTTGAAAGGTTAATGCGTGAGGTTATACCTATAAATTATACATAATGTCAAACGCGCCAAAGGATAAAAGACGACCATACGCGGACACAGAGAATAAATTTATCGGTGAATTTCCGAATTTATTCTATGACGGATGCAAAATAATTTGTAAAGTTTGCAATCAAGATTTAATGTGCTGGCACAAAACAGATTGTCGTCGTCATATCAATACCGTGCAACATCAAAATAAAAAAATGACACGCCTTTGACAACTCAGTTTATGTTTGATTTATTGTTAATGTTAATAGCCTGTAATATTCCGCTACACATACTGGATAAACAACCATTTCGGGAGTTTTGGAATAAATACAATCCCCAGGTGAAGTCGTACATCGTTACGTAGATATATTCCAGCTGTTCGTGAAGACATTGTAAATAGGATTAAATGTGGATTGAAAAATACACGGCTCTGGTTATGAATTGACGAGACGACAGATTGTTAAAAAAATTATATTTTAAATATTATAGTACGTGTACTGGACCCTCTTAAACTAATATTTCCATTTTTGCTAGCTAGTAAAAGACTAACTGCGTATACTGGTGAAATAATTAAGCGTGTGGTGTTGGAGACATTCGAAAAATTTGAACTTTCAACAAGTCAAGTATTGATGTTTGTGACTGATGGTGCCGCGGCAATGCGCGTGGTAGGCCGTTCTCTTCAAAGAGACAATTGTAGGTTTTTACATGTTACGAGTAAAGTGCATGCGTACATCTTGTGGCAGAAACGATTCGAAAATATTTTCCAGAGGTATATGCATTAATAGCAAATACAAAAAAAGTATTTCTCAAATCTTCTAAACGGCTTCGAGCAATTCTCAGACAGTGTCCTGGTATCCCTGAACCACCAGAGCCGATTCTTACACGTTGGAGAACGTGGTTGAGAGCGGCTTTTTATTATGCTGAATATTTTCAACAAATAAAAGCTGTGATACTACAGTTCAACCCTAACGAGGCTGCAGCTATTAGGGAAAGCCAGACAAGCTTTCAAGAAATTTCCATTGAAACAGATTTAAAAACTATTAATAACAATTATAGTGGACTACACGACGCAATAGAAAAATTGCAAAATAGTTCGTTGTCGTTAGTGGAATCGCTGCAAATAGTGGACGACGTACATACACAGCTACAGGCAATAAATGACGCAAAAAATAATCGCGTTAGTGACAAATTCGAGAGCGTATTACAGAAAGATTCTGATTTTAGCAAATTAAGACAAATTTGTGATGGTGCATCTACAACTTCGTTAAGTGAGTTCACAGATTGTTTTACTTATGCCTGTATTACATCCGTAGATGTCGAACGGTCATTTTCAAAATACAAACATATTTTTTCACCAAAGCGAACATCGCTGACGGAGACAGCTGTAGAAACATACCTGATGCTATTATACTATAGATCTTCCCTACTTTGTGATGACGACAACCAAACTACTTCATAAATCTGCTTAAAAGGGTGAGTTTTATACAAATTTTTATAAAATGTAACATTATTGTTAAAATTTATTTCCATTTATTGTACTTATTCAAGTATTATGATATGATGTAAACATATGAGTCATATGACGGCTCTGTCGGCCAGGTGACCTCGGCCAGCTTTACTAATTAGTTGTGGATACGTTTATTTTAAGTTTTCATTGATCTATTGTATTAAAATAACTTCTTGCAATTGACAAATTAAAAATAACAAAAAAATACGGTATTAAAAAGCAGCAATCACGCAATGTGTGCTAAAAATACCTTCGCTGAAAAAACTCATCAACTACTAATAATTCAACAGTAATAATAATAATTCACGTTTAATTATTAATCGATGGTGAGCCCAGTAAGAATTCTCAGACAATTGAATGAGGGTTATTAGTTTTCGTGGCGCCTATCAAGAAGAGGATGTTACTGATTTCTCCAAATTATTTCTTATAATTGCGCTACATTATAAAATTCTACAGGTGGATCCTTCATAATATGCAATTGCTACAAGTTATTATTTAAAATGATTAAGCAAACTGTCCATGAAATATGAAGAAATGACGTCAGAGCTGCCTGAACAGTATTGTAGTCTTAAACCTGTTCCACGACATGTATGAAAGAGTGCCTGTATCTTTTTAATTGTTTATGAAAAAATGTTTCAAACAAAAGTTTTTTGTTTTTTCTTTTGCATATTCTGGTGGCCTTGACATTTTTGTACCTACGATAGTCTCATTTTTGTGGCACTCAACTTTGTTTTTCAAATAGTGCACCATACACTGAGAGAATGATTTAGTTGGGAGAAATAAATTGTATATCAACCAAATAAATGATTTCTTTGTATTTGGCGAAATAAACATTTAATTGGGAGAATTAAGGTATTTATTTGAATAAAAGCCGAATATTTAATATTATCAATTAAATCAAAATACTTATTTGTAAGAAATACTTATTTGTTTCTGAACATTAAATATTTATTTGTGGACATTAAACATTTGTTTCTGAACATTAAATATTTGTGTCTGAGCATTAAATATTTATTTCGCAGGAATAAGACTTTTTTACAGAAAATTGCGTGCATTTTTTTTTGAGTTATTGAATTATTTGAAGAAACCTCTTTTTTTTAAGTTTATTTTTGAATGTTGTAATTATTGCTCAATAAAACGAAAATGGTTGCAATTAGCTATAGAAAAGTACTTACAAAAAATTTTCGTTTTTCATTTTTACATCACATCGTTGAAAAATATACTAGGGTGTTCCATTTGAAAAATTTGAGAAAATTCAATTTAAAAAGTTCTTAATTGAATACTAATTTTTGGCCACCCTGTACATTTTTAGGAAACGAAAATGATTCAAAAACATTAATTAGATGTCTCGTAACTGGTATTCACATAAGTTTTTCTTAAAACCCATAATTGTGACTGTGGTGATTTTTTTAATATTCATCTGCAGATGGCATTATTTCAACAAAAAAATTCATTACATCAAAGCGGTTGGGAGACAGCCAATAATAATATAGGAGTGAATAGAGCCTAGAAAGAGGCTTCAAAAAATGTACTGATATACATAGCATTCCATTTAAAAAAAAAGGCACTTGGTCCTGTAATTTCGTCTTGGCTCGCCCTGTATGTTCGAAAATAATTTTCAGTTATAGAGTTTTTTATCTAGTTTACTTGCAATTTTTTTAAAAATTTCTAGCTATCGTAGAACTCGAGATATCGAGGTCCGACGCAATATAGCCCAACCCTGTATTACTATCAGTATAATCATTTACTTTCATGAACTATAACTTCATAATATCTTCATAGACACGATGACGTTAAAACATATATCTATTATGTTAATTCTTCTTCCATAGGTGTTAAGGTATTCATGCTTAATAAAGTTCTAAATTTTTTTAACTAATGTGTCTTATTAGAATCAGTTAAACCTCAAATTTATTATATATAAATCTGGATTTCCATGTCAAATTTTAAGAGAAAATTCAGGAAAATTGTAAATATCAGGAAATGCAACTATTATAACCGCTTATACCAAGTAAAAGTTTTGCATTGAATTGATGCGAGGATATAATCTTTAAAATAAAACGTATAAACGAACGAGAAAAAATAATACAATGAAAATTACTGCGAAATATCTTACAAATTGTATGGTAATAGTAAAATAAAATAATACAGTCTATAAAGAACACCTAATTAAAAAAATAATATATTTTTATGCAAAAAAGAATGTAATAAAGAAGAACATTTTAAACCGATATATTTGAGGACAGATTTTCCTTTTATTCTTTTCTTATTTTGACTGTAATGTGCTTAACTGGAACTTTTCAAAAATACCAAATAAGTGAGTTTATTATTAACTTAGAAATAATAGTAGAAAGTTCAAATAAAGATTAATTTTCAATTTTCTTTACCGCTTGTTTATTGTAATTTTTAATTGATGTGTCAGGTTAAGGATACAGACAAACAAATGTCTGTGTTAAAGGTAAACAAAATTAAACATATGAAAAATATTTACACATATTTATTAAAAAATGACAAAAATAAATAACTCTGAACAAATTTTCACAACTAAACAGTTTTTGGCTAGGTTAGGTACTTTAATATGCTATGATAAACAAATTACCACGTAAAAACATTAAAAACTTACACTTATAAGTTTCTTTGAGGCTTTCCAGTCCCCATATTCTTCTAATAAACTATACATCTACCGAAAGGGACACAACATTTAACACAAAGCTCTTAATAAGAGAAAAGGGGAACAATGGCGTCTTGTTGAATCTTGTCTAATGCGCTAGATATTTCCCTCAGTGTGTCTTTTTATTTTTATTTTATAATAAGTACATTTTTCTGCATAAAATTGCCTTAAATTTTTATGGAGTTGTATAATGAAAATTTCAAGCAAAATCAAATATTCTGAACAAACCGATGGCTGTTGCGTGGAGACAATATTTTATTCTTGCATGTAAAGAAGTGAAGAAATAGTTGCTTTAACAGTTTCTACGATAAAATGTATTTGATAAGTTATGTTTTACTTACTATATTCCTAAAACTTTTATACAAGAGTATTCAGATAAAAATGTAAAAGTGTAAAATATAAGAAACTGTGGGTAGTTTTTGTTATCATCATTTATCATATTACGTTTGAAAGAATGCTTTTGTAAGACCCAAATAATTTATTTATTTTTCCTAGAAATGCATAATACGACAGAAATAAATGTTAGATTTTTTTAATGACCTATTCATTGTCATAGATGCGTTAAATACATCCAAATATACAAATGCACAATTTTTTGTTGATGAATAATATAAAAAATGTTTAAAATAACTGTAGAGTTTCATACAGGGTGTTTTTGAAGGGTCTGTACAAACGGCTACCAGATATTCTCGAGACCAAAATAAAACGTTGACCTCAGCCTACCTCAACAAAAAGTGCTTTATAAGTCGCTATAGAGGGTCAAAGTTATTAAGAAAATTGTTATATTTTTAAATAACCGAAGCATTCTCACATTTACAATTCTAATTATTAACTAAAAACTAAAAAACATGTTATGGTTACTTTAAAATACAGGGGACTCTCAATTAAAAAATAACTATAACCAGAAAAAAAAGAAAGAAAAACTAAAAAGACCAATTTTCAAAATAAATTAAGTAATAATGCAACCAAAGAACACAAACAAATATGGAACCTATAGTAAACGGAAAAAAGTGGTAAAAGCAAACAAAATCTACCAGTTAAGTTAAATATTGATGGGCAATATATCCGACAGGACGATGAGTTAACCTCATAGTTTGTAAAATATTTTGCAATTGCAATACCAGTTTTGTAATTAACAACATATCTCATATGCATTCATTTGTATTTTATGCAGTGATGGCGCAAAGAAATAAAAGATGTTATAAGAAACCTAAAAAGTACGAACTCAGTGGGAGAAGACTGCATTTCAACAAAAATAATAAAAAACATATCTAATGTCATTGCTGAACCCCTAGCACATATCATAAACAGGTGTGTGGAATTGGGTCAATTTTCAGATGACTTAAAAATTGGTAAAGGAATCCCTGTGCTAAAACTAACAACGCTGAACTTTTTTAGAAAATTATAGACCTATCACTAACTTAACGATCAGAAGTAAAGCCACTGAGAAAACTATGTATAATAGAATCATAATCATAAATTATCTAAATAAATATAGTATACTGTCGGACAGTCAACATGGTTTTAGACTTGGTAGATCAACGAAAGTGCTACCTATAAATTTGTTAACTATGCATATTCTAACTTGGATAAAAAACATTATGTAGGTGCATTGTTCTTTGATATTTTTTAAAGCCTTCGACAATTTAGACCTAAATCTCGTTAAGGATAAACTAGAATTGTTTGGTTTTAGGAGCAATATATTAAACTGGCTAATGTCTTATCTGCACATTTGAAAATATATGATTAACAAGGAGGTGCATCAAACTTAACAGATAAGGAGTTCCACAAGGATTAGTTTTAGGTTCGTTGATATTCCTACTGTACATCAATGACATAGAACTTGAAATTAGTTCGGACTATTCTATTAGGCCAATTACTTAATCCCCAATGATTCCTGCCCACAAATTCACCGAAAATCTATGTTGTAAATTTGCGCGCCGAACAACTCGTGGATTTTCATCCAACCAATGATGCATATTGTGCATATTAAAGCTCTGCTCCTAGTGAACATTGCCTCAACAGTCCATAATATGCTAGGAAGAATATTTCTGTTCGCTAATATCCATTGACAAAACTGGAGTCGTGGTAAAGAATCTGCCTCCGCTAAATGTTGCACGCGGCTAAAATGGTATGGGTGTATTCCTTGCATTACCGTCATTCTTCCTATCTGAAATTATTAATTAAGATAAATAATTATCTAGGTACTTACATTTCTTATTAACTATGGAGCGAGGTATGATGTCAATTTCTGAAACTCTTCGAATGCTTATTTGTGGATCATTTTCTAAATGATTCAAAACTATATCCATACGATGATTTTCTTGCGGCCTTCCTACGACTCGAGACCTTTTAAAATTCCCATGGTCTGCCAAATTCCGATGAAGAACTACAAATATTCGCCGCCCAGATACTCTACGATTGGGAAATCTTCGTCGGGATTCCCTTACTGCGGCTAATGCACTACCATTGCAAAAACCGTACATAAAATGCATATCAATCATTTCCCTATCTGTAAATCTTGGCATTTTAAATCGACTTAACGAAAATGTGATTAAAGGCACACAAATGAAATAACTGATAGAAAAGGGGACAAAAACGTTTTTTTTCCGATACGGTTCTTAGGATTTTATATCATACAACTGTTTATACAAATTTATTAACCTTGTTGACAGCTCTAACATCAAATTATATCATAGCGGCATGAAGCATTCCTTTTTTATTCATGGCCTACTATTAATAAAAATTAGTTTAGATTCCCAATACCTATCTCATACCATGTTATAAAATTTTCAAGTCGATATTCTTCAAAAACGGTGCATTTCATCGATGTTCATCAAGATGACCTTTTTTACGTATAAAACTCTAAAATTTAATATTCTACCGTCAAAAATAAGAAAAAGTTACATAAGAAAAAGTTGAGGTTATTTAAACCCCACAACCCCTCAGTTTGGGACAGCCCTGGATAAAATTTTCGAATTATTTCCATTTCATCTTATTACACATAAGAAATGTAGTGGCTGCAATATTTGACTGAGTGGTTTTGATATAGATATTCGATAGAAACCATTCTCAGGGGCCCACCTTTAGGGGTCTGTAGCTCCCTTAGGAAGCATTTCTCAACCAATGTTTATATGAACTTTATTTCCTATTTCAGGCCGTAGAAGCAGCTGGTAAAATATTGCACACTAATTTTGGGACACCCTATAAACTGGCATATAAATACTGCTAAAAATGTATCTCTGTACATATTTTTAAATACGTTTTGTCCTAGTTGTCTATATTTTTCTATCTTATACATTTCTGTGTATTAAATTTAATACATGTAGTTTATTTATATTTATTTGTTTGTCTTTCTGACTTACCAAGCATACTTAAATGAATTGGTGAATAAATATATTATTATTATCATTATTACCATCAGATAACTTTATTGGATGAATTTAAAAGTATAACACACAGTTTAATTGGAACTTCAGCAGTTAACTACACAAGATAAGTCATCGAAACATCTAAGGGTCACTACGGCAAACTCATACAAAACAGTCCGTCTGCAACTTCTTTTATAATACCTTCTGAGGTGTACACATTGAGTCACGCACATTCAGAAAAAGCAAACATATGAGTTTCCTGTACAGCATTATAATTGCACTACAAACTACAAACCTTGGTGTAAATATGACGTTGCTTTAGGCCGGTCTTCATATACCACTATATACATTCCATTAAAGAAAATGACACTTCCGTTTCCAGAGACTTTCGTATTTTTCTTACTAAAGCTTTTTACACTGACTCCGCTTATTATCAATAAGATACAGTAGATAGTGGTTTTCCACCTGGTGCCTCTTTATTTCGTGCAACGTAAACAGTTTTTAAGACTCGGAATCGTCGCCTTTAAATTCGATTTACACGCACTTTTATCGTGTAGAAGTTTTCATTTTATTAGTTGGTCATTTATTTCCTTCGGCTTTTATAGTCCCACTTTGATGTTGTACCGGTTTATGGTTTCGATATAGATAAAATAATAACGTTCTGTTTACTTGCACATAGATAGATATACACTTAGATGCTAGATGACAAATAGGTAGAGATAGGTTAGGAGCTACTCGATACAGCTTTCTCATTATTATATCAATCAGAAATGAATAAAATAAATACTTTTCTTTAGAATGATAATTTCATTTTACTTTTTTTTATTTAAATTTTAGTACTGTGTTTCTTGGTAGTGGATAATTTGGCAAAATATTTTCAAGAATCTTTTTCCACATAATTCCTCATTTCGAACAATATTTATTTTGAACATTTTTTGTTTTTACGCAAGACTTGTTTGGGCCTTTTATGATAAGTGGTGCAACGATTTTTTTTATTTCATAGGGATTTTTTGTAAAGTTCCAGTTTCAGATTTTGTGACGTACTTCCGCTCTACACGAGGATAGAAGTGCACTATGTCAGCTAAAACAAGGCGGAATATCCAGGTACGGTGATCTCGAGCGACAGTTCCTGTATAGAGTGCAATAACACCACTTTACTTTACTGTCGGAACAATAGAGGCCGAGCAACTACAGTGAAGAAACGATAATTCCATGGGTCGAGTAATTCGCACTCAGCCAATACAGTTAAAGAAAGAAGATACCTGGATCAAATACACTTTTATTCTACACTAGGTATTTTACTATTTACAGATTTTTATAAAGTCACTATGGTTAAATCACGCAAGCAGTGCTAACTAGTGAGCAGACAAGCTAGTGAGCAAGCGGTAAAACGATAAGCAGTGAAAAATGATCAGCAAGCAGCCAGCGGTAAGATGGTAAGTAGGAAAACTGCAAAACAGTAAGCTAGCAGAGCGCAAATACTAGGAGATTTTTTTTTGTGGCTATATTTTTTATTATATTATTTATATTGATTTTTATTTGAATGTCATTCACAATATTTGAGGAGAATATTTAAATACCCATGGTTGTGAACACATTAGAATCCGTAAAAAACTTGTCTACTTTAAAATTATGAAAACAGGAAAGTCGTATTTTGTTTAATTAAACTTTTTAATCTCGTAAATATAAAAAAGAACACATCTTGATCAGCTTTGTATTTTAAATAGCAACTGTTATCAAATAACAGTATTTTTCATTGCGATTGTGACCTTTAACACATGCTTTTTTAGGGGATATTATTGAGTTAAAAACAATTAACCACTTTTTATTATTTAACAATTAAAATAAAACAACGTCTAGACATATATACTGTATACTCCTCGAACATGCCTCATTAAATGAGGGATTCACTACAAAATTGCTAAATTTTACTCCGCCCTTTTTAAATAATAGCTGCCTGTCTAAAAGCTTTCTTGGTATTAAAATATTAAAATACACTTTGTAGTATATAAAATTGTAATCATAAAGTTCTCTCAACCTGTTATGCGCACATTAGAGGAGTAACTTTTTTATCACAAAATCATCATATTATAAAGTTTAATTTTAATTTTGTGACTAATATTATGTAGTTGTTGCACACAAGCATCACCGTCTGAAAACATTTGTTTACTTAAGGCCAACTTATGGTAAAAAATTGAAAATTTTGTAATCAAAATTTCACGTTCTCTAAAAAAAGTGAAACCAACTTAAACATGTTTGAAATAACAATTGCCTCAAAAGATCTCTTGAAAATTTCTTGTCAGATTGACCGTATTCATTTTCAAGTTGCGTTCGTTATGGTGAGAGAAACTGTTAATAAAATGTCTTGCATAAAAAAGAATAGTTCGCATCATCGAATTAATCGGCTGAAAATGACGAACTATTAATTTCAACTAAAGAAGCAATTAAAGAGTTAGCAAAAGCAGTTAGCAGGTTATTTGCTGAACACATCTTCTCTCTAGTAATGTGGTGGTTTTGAAGGCCCAGGGGCATGTCTGCCGGATTTTGCGGCCGCTTCGCATTTGCCACTTCATTCCCTTTTGCAAGATTATCTGCGGATCTAGACGAGTAATTTACTATTTTCCTAAATACTGTGTCGATCCCTTGCTTCGCAACCTCGAAATAAAATATAAAGAAACACGCTTCTCTACTCTAATCAACTATGCATTAACCGAATTCTCTTCTCCACTATTTTTCCGTTAATTACTCTTTTAATTTAGTGCTTTTTGTTTACCATAGCAAACATTGTTTACTGAAAAAAAATTCTAGTTTATCTGTTGCGACAATAATTATAAACAATATAATACGAAATTAGCAACACAATTACTATTATACAGTGTGGATCTTAACTAATGGGACACATAACGACAGTGGATTTCTAACATCAAAATATAGTCCAGGAAGAAGAGACAATTTTGCTACGTTAAGTTGACAATAATTAGGTAGTGATGGAAAATACTTGATAGTTATTCAAAATTAAAATTTGAGTATAATAATCTAAAGTGTCAGATTCCACTAACGGAACAAATATGCAAAAAAAACCATTTTTAAAAAAGTGCGCGGGTCCCAATTAGCACCAAAGTGACGGGAACTGGCATCGGAAATTTAATATAGTAGGAATTACATAACTCACTAAATTTGCGATTTTAGTATAAAATTTAACTTGTGGTATGCCTCTGCAATAACAATTACTTAAATTCTACTTAATTCAGGTACTGCATAGTTATTACACTTTCAAGCAACTGCTGCAGTATGTGCAACATCGCGGATACTACACTGCATTACTTTAAAGCATTTTCAACTTTAAAGTAAGAATTAGTAGTAATGCCGACTGCACAGCATTACCAAAGAAACACTTCAAAGTAATGATAACTGAAAGTGTTCTATTTAAAGTTCCTGTAACGTCGTCGCTACATTTTCTGGAGCTTTAAAGTTGTGTAATTTATTAGCGAAATTAACACTTTATTCGAAATTATTCGAACATGATGCCGAAGAGCAGTAAAACAACAATAAGATTTTCCGGCATTCATTGACCTTTTTATAGAAAAGTTATGGTACACCTAAGTGAAATTAACAACTTAATAAATTATTTGATGGATGCGGAACCGATTTTTATTCGTTGAAAGAGATAAATAACCGGGTTAGGATAATTGTCGGAAAAATCAGACATTGCAGTGAAGAACCAACAAATCTTGAAGTGAAGAATGTAATTGAGTAGTGGTGAGAGGTATGGAAACTTCTCGTATGGTCTAAATGCTACTATCCGACCGACATCATAGATGTCTCTCTGGCGAATAGCGACTTGCGAAGCAAGTACCGAGAGCGGCGACCTCTAGCCAAGGTGGACTAAACTAGTAAACATTAGTTTAGTCCACCTGGGCTAGAGGTCGCCGCTCTCTGGTACTAGCTTCGCAAATCGCTATCCGCCACAGAGTCATCTATGATGTCGGTCGGATAGTAGCATTTAGACCATACGAGAGGTTTCATACCTCTCACCACTACTCAGTTTACCTTAGTTAATATATGACTAGCAAATTGGCCACTATCATTTGTCTGTTCCATAACCTATGGCATACTGAGGAGAACAAATAAGTTCGAAACCGGTCTTTGTCTGGTTAGGAATTGACAAATGATATTGGCTATCGTTCTATCATGATTTGAAGGTGTAATCCAATGCAGGTCGGGGTATTTGCCCGCTGAGTAGTTGTTTCGTTCAAATCATATTTAATGAATGTAATTGATTGTGACTGTTTGTGATTTCCCATTAATTGTTATTAATTAAATAAAATAAAATTTAGACAAATGAATAACTTAGGGAAATTACAAAATTTACGAATACGTGAATGATCAGATGACAGAAAATATAGTTAATAGCGTCAACTCTGGGTAATCGAGATTTTTGCCACCTTGAATTTTGTTGGTATTCGTGATAAATCCTCGAGTTAATCATTTGTTTAATTTTCGCTAATAACACTTCCACCTATCACCTGTTGATGTCTACTCAGTCATTAACGTGTTGCCAATCTCAAACAATAAAATTAGTTTTACCTCCATTCATTTCATACAAGCACATATGAAATTCTAGCATAGGCGCAGTATTGTAATATATTTTGTTAATTTATATATTGCACTGCGCGCTTATACTAGAGAACTATGCACGACTGAAGGTCGACAAAGAGGTCTCTCTGCGAGCCCAAGTAAAAGAATTTTTATGTGCTCATATATGAAATGAATGGAGTGTAGATCGGATCAGCCAGCTCTACCAACTTAAAAATGACCGGCCGAATTGATGCTCTCAGTTGTTTAATTCATTATGAACATTTTGTAACTATTGAAACGAGTCCAAAAAATTCATCGATGTTCTACGCATTTTGGAGAAATTTTCCGAGTAAAAAAAATTTGTTGACCAATAACTCAAAATTTGACAGCTCCGCGAAAAAAAAATCTCAATTTTATCAGGATTTCAGCAGAATTAAACTTAATATCTTGGAGATTATTTATTGTAAACCAAAAACACTTATGTGCAAAATAAGGGTCTTTTAATAACTGAAAAATCGGATCCATTGATATTTTATTTTTTAAAAGCTATAGTTCGCCTTAAAAAAATTGATAACCAAACAAAAGTACCATTTTTATCAATCCCTTTCATGAAAAATGTTTAACAATGTTGATTTGTTAAAAACTCTGTCGGCTTGTTTGAAGACTTGGCAACAAAGAGTGCTTTCTTCGAAGTTTTCGCATTATGATTTACAACTTCTTTTAAATAAACAATTGTTATAAACAATTAAAAGAAATCGTAGTAGTTGCAAAAACATCCTTATATTTTCCTCAAACCGAAACTCAAATGATAATATTAAAAATTTATTTTTTTAATAGTATTTTATTTTTTATATTACAAAATTATATAAATTGTTACAAACATTTTTTTAAAATTATTTTTCCACTCCCAAATTTTTTGCCTTACATTGCCATGTGTTTCAAACAAATTTTTCCGTCTTGTGCACAATTCATTTTTTTATTTATTGCTTAAAACAATTTTTTTCAGTCTTTGTTCCTATCTTGCATGCAGATCTTTAAACAAAATTCTATATGTCCTAAATCTTGATATTTATAATTTTAAAAAATTTAGGAAAATATAAGGATTTTTTGCAAATATCACGATTTTTCTCAAATTGTTTATAACCATTGTTTACTTAAAAAAAATTGTAAATTATAATGGAAAAAAATTCGAAAAAAAGTATATATAAAAGGTTAATAAAATTCGAGACAACATTAGAATCTCGTAAACCGTAAGAAATACAAACAAGGTTAAATTAGGATGAAGGTGCGAAATTGTATGCTGAGTAATATGACGAAAAAAAATCTCAGATATTTTGTTTCGAGATTTTTTGAAAAAAACTGAAAATTTCAGTTTTAGTTTTTCTTTGATAATTCGGCTATGAAGAGATTAATAGAAAAAGTAAAGGCGCTTTTCCGCAGAACATTTTCTCCCCTATCCGTAGGTGATTACCAATTTTCTGAACGACGTTTCGTTGTTTCAAAAAATATAACCAACTTAATTTTCTTAATACGGACTTGGATATTTATTTTTTATTGAAGAACTTCTCACCTCCAAAACATAATGACATACGAAATTTTTTTTGAATTTTCTGAAATTTTTTTATGCAAATTTTCAAAATAAGGACCTGAGTTTTGTCTGTTTTTTAATAAAGTGTACGTGTAATTGAAATAATAATTATATTTACGATCATTCAGAAATCTTCAGTGATTGACCAAATTACTAGCTTGCCCTGTTGCTAAATTGCTAGTACAAAATGAGAATTATTATTTTTTTTTATGAAATGTATTTACCCATTTAACAACAATAATTCAGAAAAACATAAAAAATTAAAATTGTTAAAATCATTTTTCGGAGGAATTATCTATTAATGTCAGTCTAACTTTCGCTCTGAACGTATACAATAGTTTCCTCAACGTCTGTAATGGCCTCCATCTGCCTTTTTTTTTATTTCAGCAGACCGTCTATTACGCCAACTGCCAAATATGTCAAAGATATAAAGACATATATCCATAGTTTACGCTGTTTACACAACATTTTAATTTACATAATAAAAAATGTGTCGTTGCCCTCCATCTTGAAAAGCCCTGTGTCCCAAATAAGCCGGCATATGTTGATAAAACTTTTCCTCTCGAACGAAGAATATTAAAACTATAACGGAAATATCACGCCTATGACAATTATATATTACATTCGATTTAAAACCACTTTTTAAAAAAACGTTTCCCTAACCCCTGTCATCGATGTCACAATAACGCTCACTCTTCTCAAGATCTCATCTCGTTTCACTCGAGCATTTCTTTGTCGTTGACTCTACCCTTGTCATTGATATCCATATTTTCATAGATGGAAGATTTTAAATAAGACGTCTTATAGAGAAATTGACTACTCAGTAAGAAATTTTAAATATTTTATTTAATATTATAGGAATCGATTTGAAATGGGAAGTTCCGACATGCAGTAATAATAACGAAAATGGAGCTGTGGTTATTATCTGGAAATGGTAGACAAGTAATTGAGATAGCTACATGCAGGGGTATAATACACGTAACTAAATTCATCCTAGGAAATACAGGGCGTAACTGTTTTAAATACAGAAAATTAAGTAATCATTAGATTTTTGAAAAATAAGTGCTTTTTGTGGTTTTCTTCATGTTTAATTTCTGAGATATTGGGACATGAAATTTTTTATTTGCTGTATGTTTTTAATACATTCATTCCACATTTGGCTGTGACTTATGTCAGATGGAATCAGAAAGAAATACCAGTGTATTTACAGAGTATTGCATTCTTTTTACATGACAATCCCACTGTGGCAGCCATGATACTCCACTATAGAGGCACGCACTATAGTTAGAATAGAAACGCTTTTTATTTTTATTAAAATACCGTATTTTTAGCAGCGACTACGTCTAGCACTAAATTTCAACATTGACAAGATGCAAAATGACCTAACAGCGGGAATATTAAACTAATTATTAAGACTGAACTAACTATTAATATTTAATACGATTTGAAGGAAACAACTACTCAGCGGGCAAATACCCCGACCTGCATTGGATTATACCTACAAATCATGATATATCGATAGCCAATATCATTTGTCAATTCCTAACCAGACATAGATCGATTTCGAACTTATTTGTTCTCCTCAGTATGCCATAGGTTATGGAACAGACAAATGATAGTGGCCAATCTGCTAGTCATATACTAACTAAGGTAAATTGAATAGTGGTGAGAGGTATGAAACTTCTCGTATGGTCTAAATGCTACTATCCGATCGACATCATAGATGTCTCTGTTTCGGATAGCGACTTGTGTAGCAAGTACGGAGAGCGGCGACCCCTAGCCCAAGTGGACTAAACTACTGTTATTTAATATGATTTGAAGGAAACAACTACTCAGCGGGCAAATACCCCGACCTGCATTGGATTATACCTATGGCATACTGAGGAGAACAAATAAGTTCAAAACCGGTCTATGTCTGGTTAGGAATTGACAAATGATATTGGCTATCGATCTATCATGATTTGAAGGTATAATCCAATGCAGGTCGGGGTATTTGCCCGCTGAGTAGTTGTTTCCTTCAAATCATATTAAATAACAGTAGTTTAGTCCACTTGGGCTAGAGGTCGCGCTCTCGGTACTTGCTACACAAGTCGCTATCCGAAACAGAGACATCTATGATGTCGATCGGATAGTAGCATTTAGACCATACGAGAAGTTTCATACCTCTCACCACTATTCAACTATTAATATGTTAAAACTTGATTATATCAAAGATTATCGTCTTTTATTAAAAAGTAAAATTTTCGCAAAATTAGCATGTATTGTTAAAAAAAGGAAAAAGTAATTTGAAGAACTGTTTATTTTTAAATATGTGTTAACATATAAATATGCCTAAATAATACATAGTAAATATCTTCCAAAATACACGTTATAATAATAACAATTATTAATAAATAAATAATAAATTTATACAATACGCGTTTGAGAGAATTAACATTTTATTTTCATCAGAATTGAGTTGTTTGTTCTTATTTTTTTGTTTTTCTCTTTTTATAGAAAACATTTTTTGATTTTTCTTTTTTAATTAGATGGAGAATGATTCTGGTTAGTATTACCGTAACTTTTTTTAACATTGCACGGAACAAAAAAAACAGTATTTTTCAGATCACTAGTGTACGGATCTAACATGTAGTATTTGGAAACTTATACTAAAGAGTATGTCTCAACATTGGGAAGCCACCAGACCACTAACTCAAGTAGAACTTGAGAAAATCGCTGAAACTTGATTATAGAATCAGATGACGAAAGCGCCCAGGAAAGTGGAAGTGAAATTGAGGATGTTGTAGAGTTTGAAGATTTTGAAGATAGTGGTACTGATTATGTACCTTCAGACGATGACAGCCGTGACGATTATGCTTCTCCCAAGGCAAAAAAAGATGAATAAAAAGAAGAGCAAATGAAAAGAAAACATAGTGATATCACAGCCCCACAAAAAAAAAAAATTACTGACCTAGCAATGAGACGAGTATATCCTTATGTATTTTTTGATCGCTGATTCCGAATCCGGGGTCAAAAAAGGTCATACACCCCCAAAAAAAGATTTTAGAGCCAAAACACCCCCTGAATCGTTTTGTTTAATATTTTCGGGAAAAATTGAATGTATTACGATAAAAATAAAGGTGAATTGCAGCGTTCACCCCTATCGGTATGAAACTCACCCCCACAGAGGGTGAGAACCACCCTCATCTGCCATCAAACCAATTGATAACAACAATTGACTTAAAAACATCTCAAAATGTTTAAGTTCGTTAGGTTTGTAATAAACTGACGGTAGAATTCACGTATTACCCCAAAACTATCCCTATAGCGTTATGAAAAACAACCCTTAACTTCAATTACAGAAACAAGAAAAGGAAAAAACATAAAATTTGATGAATTTTCAAACTCATATTACACCCTAGATTCTTGAAATTTTTTATCATTTCTTCGACAAATTCCTTGTACTTTTCAGCTTTTTTTATTTCCCAGAAAATGTTCCGTTACTTTCTTAAAATTTAGCCATGCTTTTTTCTCTTTGGTTTCATTTTAGTTATGAAAACATCATCCATCATGATTTCATAACGCTATAGGGGTAGTTTTGGGGTATTACGTGAATTCTACGTCAGTTTATTGCAAACCTAACGAAACTTAAACATTTTTAAATGTCTTTCAGTCATTGTTGTTATCAATTGGTTTGTTGCAGATGAGGGTGGTTCTCACCCTCTGGGGAGTGCGTTTCATACCAATAGGGTGAACGCTGTAATTTATTTTTATTGTAATACATTCAATTTTTCCCGAAAATATTAAACAAAACGGTTGATTAAATGATAACATCATTTTCAGAGCGTTATCTCTGTTTTTTGGCTCTAAAATTTTTTTTTGGGGGTGTACTGACTTTTTTTGACCCCCGGATTCGAATCAGCGATCAAAAATACATAAGGATATACTTCATCTCGTTGCTAGGTCAGAAAACTTTTTTTTATGTGGGGCTGTGTAATCAATCATTAGTAGAAAATACGCCTGACCCATCCAGAAGTAAAGAAGACAGTTCTGCAGAACAACGGCAACCAGAAGATGCAGAACTTGATACAGACACACAGCTACAACAAAGAATTGTTCAAGTTGACGAAACAATTCGATCACAAGTAAGACTTATAGAGAAAATTGGCCATCGAGTGCAGTTCCTAAATCAGCATCGAAAACTCTCCAACGAAATTTATTTCAAATTTTTTCCAGGCCTAGTAAGATACTTCCAGAATGACCCTCTCTCCAAATGAAACAATCCATATATTTATAATGGATGTTACCATTGATAAAATTGTTTTACACACAAACGTTACGATTCAAGAAAAATCGTCGAAATATAAAAAGAAATCTGCTACAGTATCTACCACTAATCCTACCGAAATAAAAGCATTATTAGGATTACTAGTATTATCGGCTTATTTGAAAAGTAACCATTTAGAAACCGAAGAATTATTTAATGATGAAATATGTGGAGCTGTGTATACAAGAGTCATAAGTCGAAAGATTTAAGTTTTTATTGGATTGTTTACGTTTTGACGATAGTCAACAAGAGAGGGGAGAAAAAATTGATGCATTAACGGCTATTAGAGAAATATAGAATGAATTTATAAATCAGTACATAAATTCATACAAACCCAGTTCTTACGTAACCATCGATGAGCAACTACTAACTTTTCGAGGTAGATGTCCATTCCGTATGTTTATTCCTAACAAACCGTCGAAATATGGCATTTAAAATAGTAATGTAGCGTTATCATCAAAATACATGTTTGATGCTGCACCATATTTAGGCAAAAGCACAAACACCAATAATATGCCTTTAAGAGAATACTATGTCAAAACATTGTGTGAAACAATTTTAGGCTCTAACCGAAATGTAACCATAGACAATTGGTTTAAGTCCGTGAAATTGGCCGATGATTTATTAGCTACACCTTACAAACTCACCATGATTGGCACTATTAGAAAGAATAAGGATAAATTCCTCTAGAAATGTTAGTAATCAAAAATCGCGATACAGGCAGCTCCAAATTTTGTTTGACAAAAAAAGTGCTTGTCACCTATACGCCAAAAAAGAAGAAAAATGTTTTACCATTGTCGACAATGCATCAGGGATGTAGTGTCTCAAAAACTTCTGAAAAACTTGACATTATAGAGACTTATAATCAGACAAAAGGGTCAGTGGATAACATGGATTAGATGTGTTCAATTATAAGTACATCTAGAAAAGCCAAAAGCCTATGCCTTTTCTATGGTATGCTAAATATTAGCTGGATAAATAATTGTATTGTATATAGTTCCCATAGAGCAAAACGTGGACAAACCTAAGCTCTAGAAAATCATACATGTTAGAATTGTATAAGTGTTTGGTGACGCCATGGCTAAAAGATAGAATTAAAGTACCCACTTTGCACTCCGTTAAAGTATTGGCAATATACTGGATCAAGCAGTTCCGGAAGATAAACAGAATGTCCCAGAAAAACGTACAGCGCCTGATAAGCCCAAGAGGACGATTTGTGCGAGCTGGTCTTCGAGAAAAAGACGTATGACCACCGACTTTTGTTCAAACTGTATTAAACCATTTTGTAACGAACACCGAGGTGACATTTGTAAGTCATGCACTTATTAATATTTAGTTAGCATTGTTTTGATTTCAGAGAAAATAATAATATAAAAAAAAAAAATAATAATTATAAAAAAATGGAGGATTCGTAAATTTTACTAATGTTTAGTCTTAAGAGGCGTTAGAAAAATATTTAGCGTTCTAGGGTTAAAAAACCTTTTTAAGTTTTTTAATATTAGGTTTTGTTCATCTACGAAATACGATTGTCTATGATGGTAATTAACTGACACTCACAATGAAAGTAGTAAACATATTTTGCTATTGGAAATCATTATGATGCGGTACTCTGTAAATACACTGGCTCTGCTTCTCAAGGCATCTAAATGGTAACATTTTTACTACCAGCTCTGAAACTAAATAAACCTTTAAATATTTTACCAAATAAAAGGTTGCCATTATTAAAGTGGAACGTGACTAAATGGTGGAAGATGTATTTCTTGCCCTGGTGTATTTCTCAACGCCATTTAGAAAAATGACTCAATAATAATTTAACAGTAATATAATTTGAAACAAAGATACTAAATTTGCATAAAAAGAGATATAAGTAAGCAAATAATATTCCTAATTAATTAGAAGTTGGTGCGAGTTGCAAACATTTATCATTCAGAACTCTTTTAATGACGTTAATAATTAATAAAATAAATGGAGCTCTCGACAAAGACGCGCGCTCTAATAAATTCGTGCAGTGAGGTACGCATGATTAGATTTCAAATTGCTTCGAAGACTGGAAAATTGACTGTGGGTCTCCGTGCGTACGCTACTGAGATGCAGTTATCCATTCCACTAAAAACAAATTACAATTAATTATCCACTCGCTTTGTTATTTAACTTTCGGAGAAAATTTTGTAAATGCTACTCATTATTGCAGTCAGCTTTCAATTAGTATTAATTTTGAAGTTTAGCAATAAAATTATGCATTTTACTCGTGAATGAAAAATGAGAAACAAGTGTGCATGAAATTCTTTATGTTAGTAATTTCGCTGGAAAACTGTGCCGGTGTTTGCGCTTAGAACCATAAAGGCAAAGTTAATAGTCACATATATTTAAAACAGATCACATAAAAACAAGTTTTTATTTGAAAATCGAAAATATACTCAGAGCCTGTACTGTACTCTAACTCATTTATATATGAACTGATTAAAGTTAGTGCAGGAAAGATGCCTGTTAGGAGGCATTTTTTAATCATAAATACTCGCTAATAAATGATATGGTATAGATAATGTGGTTTGAGCAATTTAAATTTATTATTTCTAGAGGTGGTATATCGTCATATCATGACTTAAAAAACGGGGTCGGCACGCGAAAGGGAATATTTGCTATTAATTTATACACCAATTGAAACCAAATATTTTTTAAACCATTATTGCAAACTAATAACTTTCAGTGGCTTTCCTTGTACTATTGAGTACTCCAATATCGTTAGTGGAAGAGGGGAATTTTTTGAACTCAAAAATTTTTTTTGAATTTTTTTAAAAGTTGTTCCATATGTTCTACTGTTAGCCGACGAAAATCAGAATTTATATTGACAACCTTTTAATTATAATATATATAACTTCTTGTCTAATTTTCACTTTAATTGTTAGTTTACAACTAGTTTCATCCTATTCAGACATTTTCAAGTAAACTAAATTATACACAGATTTTACTTTCATTTAAATATAATCTGAACTGAATAGAAGGATGGGTCACGTTATGGTTGATAATATAATTCAAATTTGATGTTATATCTTCAAATGTCGGGGTTTTTTCCAAGATAGTAAATTATATTATGGTGTGATTTTTATTAGTAGCAGGTTATCTGAATAAATTTAATAACGGAGAATTATTTAAATCTATTTGAGCATTTAATATGTTGTAATTTTTATTTCTATTTAATTTATTAATTTCTAGCACTTCTAATAAATTAAGTTTTTAACTTTTCCCACAAATATGTAATATTTTAGGTTGATGGTCATCAGTTATTGATTGACCAGAATCTATTAGGTGTTTGTAAAAGTTGGAATGTTGTTTTTGTGTGTGAATATGTTCTCTTGTCTTGCTCCGAACGATCTACTTGTTTGACCTACATATGTGGCATTACATTCTGGGCAATCTAACCGATATACACCACATTTTTTAGAGATATCAGTTTTTTTGTTTTGCGCTTTCGCGCTTTTGTTAGAACTAAATGATGTTTTAATATTAAATTTGGAAAAAATATTGCTAATTGAATAAGAAAGTTGACCTGAATATGGTAATGAAATGTATGTTTGAACTTTTTCTGGTTTTTAAAAGTGGGATAAAGTTCTTTTAAGAGAGACTTATTTTGTTTTTTGTAGATTAGATTGTTGATTATATTTTGACGGTACACGTTATTATGGGCTATAAGTCTGTTGTGTCTAATTCTTCTTTTAAATCTGTCTCAGATAGAGGTAAGCTGAGGGCTCGGTGTGTCATAGATTGATATGCGACTAATTTGTGGGAGAGAGGGCTATAGGAATTAAAGGGGATAGTGGGTTCTATAAAAGTTGGTTTGCGGTAAATATTATAGGAAAATGATGTTTTATGTCTTTTTATAGTTAAGTCGAGAAAGTTTATTGATTTATTATCGTTCTCTGTTTCTAAGGTAAAAGATATGTTATTATGTGTGTTATTGATAAAATCGAGGAGTATTTTTAATTGTCTGTCTGTCCCTTTAAAACCTATTAGGATGTTTTCAACGTACCTGTACCAAAAGATAATATGTTTTTTTGACATTGGAGAATCCAATATAGTTTCTTCAAGATTATCCATGAATATATCGGATAAAAGAGGGCTAAGTGGCGAACACATAGGGAGCCCTGTTTTTTGTATAAAGATGTTCTCATTAAATTGGAAATAATTTTGATCTAAAAACAACTTGAATGTTTGCAGTATTTCATTTTTTAATTTTGGAATAATTTTGCATTTTTCTAGTATATTTGAAATTAAAGAAAACCATTCGAGAGGGGGGATATTAGAAAACATATTCAACACATCAAACGATACTAATTTTATAGAGTTGGGGTCAATATTTAGGCTGTTTAATTTTACTGTTAAATCTAAAGGAGTTATTAATTGTATTTTTGGGATTAAATTTTGTAATAGATTTAAACTCGTTATTAAGTAATTCAGATAACTTACGTGTCAGTAGGAAACCACTGGTCTAATGGGTTTATTTTCTTTGTGTAATTTAACTAAGCCATACAACTTTGGGGATTCACAGTTCATATATGTAAGTCTTTTTTTTTCAAATTCGGAGTGGCACAAATAATCAAAACTTTGTATTAAGGACTTCGATTGTTTTGCAAATTTGTTCATAGGATCTTGAGTTGATTTTTGTAAATTTTATTCATCTCTAGAATTTTCCAATTTTATTGATATATTCTGTTTCTTGGAGAATAACTGTGGTATTGCCTTTATCTGCTTTTGTTAAAATGAGTTTATTGTGATGTATTTTTTCTTGGATACCTTTTATTGTGTGAGGGGCTAGTCGTTTCTGTGGACTTGATGTTTTACGCTTTGGGATTTCATAATGGTTTTATTGTTGTTTTGTTATAGCTAGTTCTGCATGTAAACCTAGTATTTCTTTTTGTTTTTGTATGTTTTGTGGTTGCGGTGTGAACTTTGGGCCTAAATTTAAGAGATTCTCTTCAGTACTAATGAAATTTGTATCGGACAGGTTGACGAATCTTGGATAAAATTTAATGTTTTTATTAAATTGGTTTTTTGCTTGCTTTTCTTGAATTTTTAGTAGATTGTTAATCTTTTGTTAATCAGTTTATATTTAAATGAAAGTAAAATCTGTGTATAACTTAGTTTACTTGAAAATGTCCGAATAGGATGAAACTAGGTGTAAAATAACAAATAAAGTGAAAATTAGACAAGTAATAAAAAGTGTTTATAATTTTTTAAATGAACACGAATGTTCTGTCAACACAGGACAGATGTTGTTGGCGCATGTTCAAAATAGAGGAACATTCGGAAAGACGCCATATTAATTTGAGGCCCTAAACAATCCACTTCTTTGCCCTGCACTGGCGGATATAGGGGTCCCGGGGGCCCGGGCCACTCCCAAAATGTTTGCTTTTGTTCATAATTAACACAAAAAAAATGTTCAATATGAAAAATATTCCAAAATTTTTCCGTTAATTTAACAGCGTTTCATTATACATTATTCTGTAAGGATGATCTTAACATAAGCGCGTAAAAATATAATGACAAATCGTATGTCGGTTGTACAGATCCGGAAGCGTCAGTAACATTCAAATTATGTACCTAATTTATATAGTATAGTAAATATTTATTATCCCGAAATTGTTCTGTTCATTTGTAAATCTTTAATTTTATAGTTTAAATGAAAACGACAACAGGAAGACGGAAGATCAAATGAGTACCTATCCTATATTTTTCTTTTTTTTTTTACCACCAACCGGCAACATGGCAAGCCACGAGGAAATTTACGAATAACTAAATAAATTTTAAAAAACTGAAATAATAATAACGAGATAAGTTTCTAGTGAGTTAAAAGTAAGTGCTAAGGTGAAAACAATAATAGGAAACCATGAACAATAAGACATTTTCTTCGATAGTTCAAGTTTTAGCAACTTAACCTCACAGATTTAATTGACAAGGTAAGCTATCTTACCGTTAAAAATGATCTGAAATGTATTCAAGTGGAGTAAGAATACTCAAAGAAACTTATTACCGAGTTTGAACGAACAATTAGTAATCAAGAATTAATTAATTTGTTAAAAACCGATAAAAATTGCTCTGTAAATAAATCTAATAACACTGTTGCCACATCTTCTACAATTTCTTCAAATACTGGGAATGGGAAAAAAACTCTAAATAATTCTACAAATATTAATGACAAAGACCATGCATCACATAAATTATTTAATAATTCCTCTAAGGAGAACTCAGGCAGAAATAACAAATCGATTATCAGCCAACGATGCAGAGCATGGAGAGCGAATAGTTCGCTAGATACGTCTGACTCTAATGATACGTTCTCGGCAGCTGCAAACGAGTATGGTTGCATCTTGGAAAAGTTACTATTGGTACTCAAACTTCGTAAATAGAAAAATATTTGAAGAAATATAATAATACATTCACAGTTGAAGGCCTTCCTAAGCATCCTGATGCCACAATAATTTCATTTAAAGTTAGAGCAGATTTATCTTTGCTAGAGGATCTTTACAATGGGGAAGTATGCCAAAAGGTGTAATGGTTCAACAATTTAAATTTAAAAAGAACCTCTTTCGTTAACAAACCAATCAATTTGGATGATAATATAAATATAGCTAACAACAATACCACTTCTCATAAAAATATTGATATCTTTAAATTATTTCACATAATCAATTAATCCCTGAAAAATAAGTGTAATAAACTTGAGGCTTTCTTATCGATTCCGATAAAGATTATAATGCAATTTGCATAAGGGAACATTGTCTTTCTCCACAAGAAATATCGAATTTTACTTTCAATAAATACAAAGTTGTCACTCACTTTTCAAGGTCAATACATATACATGGAGGTGTCTTGATTTTTTTTAAAGCCAAATTTTCTGTTTTTACCGATATCAAACATAAATGATTTCTCTATTGCTCATTATTATTACAAAAACATACTAACGAGAATATAAATACTGCTCGACACAATACGAGGTCTCCTCAGGTGTCATTTTTTTTTTTTTGTATTGTAAACTAAGTTAAGACATACGGTTCTGTTAAACTTGTTGCAGTAATAAATAAATAAAATAAATAAATAAAAAAAAGTAAATATTGAAATGCAATGTAAAATATGTGCTGTATAACTTAGTTTTAATCACCATTTACAGGCAACCTAAGCGAGACATTGATATTTTTCTCGATATAATTAATCAAGCATTTTCTCTAATTTCACGAAAGAAACACATAATATGCGAAGACTTCAATGTACAATTTGGGACAAATCAGAAAGAATGTACTACTGTTTGTGATTTCCTAGAGTCATACGGCTTTGAACGCATGATTCACGAAAATACAAGTACAAAGTATGTGAAAAATAGTAAATAGTTTCAGAAATAAGAACAATACACAAGATATCTCCGACATTGAGCCAATGAGTTTTACACATATTTCAAAAATATTCCTCATAAAATATTATCGGATATACTACCCAGTTTGAATACTTCACTAGATAATCTGCATAATTTTTTGCCAACCTCACATTTTACAATATTCCTCATAAAATATTAGCGGATATACTACTCAGTTTGAATACTTCACTAGGTAATCTGTAGAATTTTTTGCCGACCTCACATTTCACTTTGAAAGTAATTTCTCCAAATGAGGTTCGCAATATAATCGACTCATTATGGAACACTAGTAGTAGAGATATATATGGACTGCCAACTGAAATGATTAAATATGTAAAAAAAACTTTATAGTTATACCTTTAACTAATTTGAATAACGTCTGGCGGTATTTCCGAATGCCTTGAAGAAAGCGTTAATTATACAGCTATACAAGAAAGACAATAAAAATGATATAGTTACAGACCCTTTTCCATCTTACCAATAATATCAAAAATTGTTGAAAATGCCTTAAAAATCAGATTGACTGAATACTTTGAAAATAATATATTTAATGAGGCCCAATTTGGCTTCAGAGGTTTTAAATCAACTTCCGACACCATATTGGAATTAACAGAATTTATTTTAAATAGTTTTCATCACATTGAATTTGTGTCAGCTGCTTTCTGTGACCTAAAAAAAGCATTTGACCGTGTAAATCATGACAACTTGCTTAAACAACTTCAATATTACGGTTTTGATGACACAAGTAATAAATTAATTGACTCAAATTTATCTAGTAGAACCTAAGTTGTTAGTGTCAATCGTGGTGTATCAGGTGAATTAGCAATGACTGTGGGCGTACCCCAAGGCTCTATCTTGGGGCCTGTATTATTCTTAATATTTATTAATGACTTGCTTTTATGTATGAATGCCAAATTTGTTCTATTTGCTGATGACACTACCATTACAAACTCGGGTAAAGAGTTAGTTGAGGTTATGGCAAGATGCAATGAGCTACAAAGGTTGTTCAAAGATTGGTTCGATGCAAATGAGTTGTACTTAAATTCTGAAAAAAACAGAAAACATGTTTTTTTCCTTGAGGCACTTGGATGACTCGGAGTCAAAGTCGGTGAAATTTCTTGGAGTACACTTAGCCCCCTTTTTTAAAGTGGGAAGTACATGTACAAACAACTTGGCTTCCAAATTATATAGTAATATATGAAATATATTTTTCTTAAAAAATTTATCTAATGTAGTGGCCACAAATTTATTGAAGTCTGCATATTTTGCATTGTTTTACTCTCTTATATCTTATGTAGTAATGGTATGGGGCCAGGCAGTAACATAAGATCATATTTTGGACTTCAGCGTAGATCAATCAGAATTATGTCTCAATTAGGTTTCCGAGATGACTGTAGGAGTGCTTTTATTCACCATAGGATCATGACATTCCATATATACATATATATATATATATATATATATATATATATATATATATATATATATATATATATATATATATATATATATATATATATATATATATATATATACATATATATATATATATACATATTTTTTTATAAAATACGTGAGGAAAAATGTCCGACGTATTTTGATGCGCTAAATCCGAATTTAACGTCAGAATTACTCCATAAGGTCACAATTTTTTTCTAACCTGCCTGTGATTAAGGCAAGATTTAACAGTACAACTTCCATTTTAAATAACGGGTAATACTTAATTTCTAAGGCGTGCTTCATTCAAACGTAATAGATTAAATAGAAGTGAGTTTGTGGTAAACTAAACAAAGACCCGATCTAATATACCCTTGCTACACTCATTATACGGAAAATAGGCTTTCTAGATGATGTACATTGTTAGCTCCCGCATTGCTTCGTGTCTTAAGAGAAATTAGTTAATTCGAAGTACTCAACACCATGAAACTTAATATCAGCAGTTAACCTTACTTCAAACAGCACAGAAACTCGAGTACAATTCAAAATTCAACTCTAGTGTTTATATGAATATGTAGCGAGAAATTAACAGTAATACATGAAAATATTATACTTCTGCCTCAGCGGTTCAAACCGTTCATTTTACACGTAAAATAAAGTTGGTTTCTAAATAGTAAATGGGATTCGTTAAATTTCAAATATAGGATGTGTGGCGGTTCTAACGGGGCTGGGTGACGCCATCCCCCCAACTTCTTGGGCTGCCTTTATAAATTAAATAGATAAACTATATTAGGAACAAGACATTACAAGGACCAAGGATATATGGATGTGACAATTTTATTTACAGCGTGCGGTAAGTTTATTGACCGGCCCTTATGAAATTCAAAGATCGCAAAAAACAGCTAATCGGCTAAATAAAATAAAATTTGAAGTGTAAATTAAATACATTTGTGTATATTTTAACGTCATTTAAAATTTGTATCACTGCTATCTCAAAAGAATCAAGGTCATTATTTTTTAATGAGGGTAGTTTTTAGTATTTTCTTAAAGCGAATATTTTTGTGATTACAAATAGTATCATAATAATTGTGAGGTTTTATAAGAGACGTTTTGAGAAAATAGTTATTTCAAATGTTAAATTTGAACCAAAAAATTTGGTCCAAATAAAAACAGTCAAGTCACGACCTAAAGCTCCGCCCACAGAATAACAAAATTGTTATGAAAAGAAAATAAACAAAAATAAAAATAACTATTGAATACTGAATATTGAATTTTTAATTATTTTTACTTTCCAAAAAAATCTAGTCATGACGCTTGAAAATTATGTAATTTAAAAATAAAAATGTTATTTGAAAGAAGAAAATGGTTTTATTTTTTGAGTAAAATAGCAACGTAGTCTTGCTTCCCGGAGCTTGTGATAGGAGGAATAGATATCGTCAAAATGTCCTTTTACTATCTGTCTTTGAATAAGATAGGAGTCTTTGCTATCTTTCGCTTCAATCATTACTGACAGAGCCTCGTCTGGGGTAAGTAGAATTATTTCTTTTGACTTCTGACTCTTTTGCCTACCTTTCCTCAGTGGTCAAAATTGCTTCTGAGACAAGTTTTGCTGCAGCCTCTTTTCCTTCATTCTTAAATTCTTTGCGTACAGCCGAAACTAGCTCCTCGCTTTCGAACGTCGATGACAGTGTTGCAGTCTTTCGATGTTTGGTTCTTTCACTGCTCGCAGAAAATTCTAAAGCTGGACCAGACATGGCTCGTTTCTTCTTGGGTATATCTTCTATCTGCTCGGAATTCCAGGAAAACATGCATTACCTATTTTTCTAAGTACCTGCAAATTCTATTAACGATGCTATTAGTTTTATAAATATAGATTTTTGGTCGTTTTTCGAATTTTCTGGCCCTCTAAGCATTGGCTACATTAACCGTTTTATACGCGGCATAACTTCATTTTAGTTTTATGCGTACTTTGTTCCATTCTACTTTTGTTTGATTCTTTGTTCTACCATTTAAACCACCAAGAGAAAATCAATACATTTTCACGACATTACTACCACTGTCATTATTTTCTAATTACAAAATACTTCTAAATATAAATAATAATAGGTAATTTTGTATTTAATACAGAAGTTGTAACCAGGCAAATAAATGTATGTACATTTTTGAGCTACTTACTATCAAAGATTAAATTTTATAACCAACAAAACAACAATAATTAGTTTTCAACTTGTAATTTTATCACTTTTTTTCATATTTAATTTCTTTTGTAGAAATTGGAAGAAGCTCGAGCATTGAGTTTAGCTAGCGGAATCTCGTTACTGCTGAAAAGTTTATGAAGTAGAGAAAATTTCTTATTTACGTTCCTGACGAAAAATTAGTTTTAACCTTTTATTTGCATAACATTAATTTTTTATGAAGTTTCTTACCGACTTACATAATATTAAAATGTAATTCTGTTCTAAAATTGAAACAATGGAACTATCAGGACTGGTAGCACCGAGTAAATTATATTCTTTTCGTGTTTACTCATTTAATTTATGTGCACACCGACTGTAGTTTATTAAAATATGTTATACGTTTTAAAAGTTAAATTTTTTATTATGATTGATTACGTATATCTACTTGAACTCATGCACAGTTAATTCGCACATATTTGTATCACATGAAGGTATTATAATATAGTTAATAAAGTTGCCAAATTCTTCTTTTTATTTCGAAAAGAATTTTCTAAACAATCTTCAGCAAGTCCTTAGGCAGCGGAGATATGTGCGATTTTCAGGAC
The DNA here is from genome assembly GCA_029963845.1 of Rhamnusium bicolor. Lineage (NCBI taxonomy): Eukaryota > Metazoa > Arthropoda > Insecta > Coleoptera > Cerambycidae > Rhamnusium > Rhamnusium bicolor. The sequence goes on along the minus strand of JANEYF010002554.1, from coordinate 72,343 downwards.
CAGCAATTATATAAAGTAGAGTTTATATCATATATCAGGAATGCTGGCGTTCACGTCATCAATTTATGTACATTTCAAAGATATGCAGATTTTCTATCAGTTTATTTTATTATGCGCAGAATTGTAACAAATAACAAAAACGTATGACTCTAGGGCTATGACAGAAGTGCCGACCGCTTCCAAATAAAGTAGCAGTTGATCGATTTGATATGATCTATATCGAGACAGGATACCGGGATAAATATATGTAATATTAGAGGCTTCTATTCCTCAGTTAGCAACAAGATCGCGTACGGAACGGTGTTTGCTATATTGTCCGCTAGCATCTCACAAGATACCTCGATGTACCTTTAATAATTTTAATATTCCAACAAACATTGTTAACCATTTACCTATTAGTCAGTTTATTTTCTTTTTCAACTATGGTAAATTAAATAGACACAAAATAGATCTTGGTGACTAAAAACAGTAGAACTTATGAATGATCAATCAAATGTTTTGAAATTTTGACCATACAAAATATCAGTTCAGAATAAGCACTAAAATTAAATCACGTCAACTCATAAGAAAACGTATCTAATTACTTGATACCACACGATGCTCAAAGAATTAATCATAATTATTCCAGTCAAGTTTTATAACGACACTTCCACAAAAATTTGCCTTGTGGAAAATATCGATTATACGTAGCTCCAGCAGCTCAGGAGAGCGGATCGTGACTTGGTAGGTGGAAATCTGATATTTAGTGTTAGGTTGTCACCAACAATTTACTGGGGGCGCCAGATATCTTGATATAAAAAAAATATCGAAAGTTAACTCAAAAAAAATATACTAAGTTACAGTAATATCAAAGCCCTCTCCCAATATCACGAGAAGTGAAAATTTTAGATGTTTATTAATCAGAGTTATTATTTATATTTTATAAAGTATACACGGTGTCCCGAAATTAGTATGCAATATTCTACCAGCAGCTTCTATGGCCAGAAATAGGAAAAAAGTTCATGTAAGCATTGCTCGAAAAATGCTTCCTAAGGGAGCTACAGGCCCCTAAAGGGGAGAAAGGTTTTTATCGAATATCTCTAAAACCACTCAAAGTCAAATATTGAAAATTTACACAGCCGCTACACTTCTTATGTGTTATAAGATAGAATGGAAATAATTCCAAAATTTTATTCAGGGCTGTCCCCAGCTTTGGGGTTGTGGGGTTAAAATAACCCCAACTTTCCTGTATGTAACTATTTTCTATTTTTGATGGCAGAATTTGAAATTATAGAGCTTTATACGTAAAAAAAGGTACTCTTGATGAATATTGATAAAATGCACCGTTTTTGAATAATATCGACTTGAAAATTTGATAACATGGTATGATGTAGCTATTATTGGGAATCTAAACTAATTTTTATTAATAGTAGGCCATGAATAAAAAAAGAATGCTTCATGCTGCTATGATATAATTTGATGTTAGAGCTGTCAACAAGGTTAATAAATTTCTATAAACAGTTGTATGATATAAAATCCTAAGAACGCGTATCGGAAAAAGTAACGTTTTGTGCCCTCTTCTATCAGTTATTTCATTAGTGCGCCTTTAATCATGATTTTCATTAAGTCGATTAAAATGCCAATATTTACAGATAGGAGAATGACTGATATGCATTTTATGTACGGTTTTTGCAATAGTAGTGCATTAGCCGCAGTAAGGGAATACCGACGAAGAGTACCCAATCGTAGAATACCTGGGCGTCGAATATTTGCAGTTCTTCACCGGAATTTGGCAGACCATGGGAATTTTAAAAGGTCTCGAGGCGCAGGCCACAAGGAAATCGTTGTTAGGTATTGAATCATTTAGAAAATGATCCACAAATAAAAATAAGCATTCGAAGAGTTTCAGAAATTGTCAACATACCTCGCTCAATAGTTAATAAAAAATGTAAGTATCTAAATAATTATTTATCTTAATTAATAGTTTCAGATAGGAAGAATGACGGTAATGCAAGGAATACACTCATACCATTTTAGACGCGTGCAACATTTAACGGAGGCAGATTTTTTACCACGACTCCAGTTTTGTCAATGGATATTAGCGAACAGAAATATTCTTTCTAGCATATTATGGACTGATGAGGCAATGTTCACCATGAACGGAGCTTTTAATATGCACAATATGCATCATTGGTCTGATGAAAATCCACGAGTTGTTCGGTGCACAAATTTCCAACATAGATTTTCGGTGAATTTATGGGCAGGAATCATTGGGCATCAAGTAATTGGCCCAATAGAATTCCCCAATCGTCTTGATGCAGAAGAGTATTTAAACTTCCTCCAAAACGACTTTATCGATTTATTACCGTTGAATGTTCGACATGAGGTTCGACAAAATATGCATTTTCAACATGACGGCGCGCCTGCTCATTTTGGGCGCAATGTTCGAACTTGGTTACATCAAAATTTTCCAGGCAGTTGGATAGGTCGAGGTGGTCCTATAGCTTGGCCACCTCATTCACCGGATCTGAACCCATTGGATTTTTACTTTTGGGGTTATATGAAGGGTTTGGTTCACGCCACTGAAGTAAATACACAAGAAAAAACTACTTCAAAGAATAAATCAGGCCGGAAATGAATTAAGAAGAAATACATCCAAGACTTTACGGGCTTCTCAGACTTTAGAACGTCGAGCGAGACTGTGTATCCAAGAAAATGAAAATTTGTTTGAACAGCTGCTACAATAAAACTATGTAAAGTTCAAATTTAATTTTGTTGATATAAAAAGATTACTGGATGATTTTTGTTCATATTGAGTATGATAGTTTCGCTCGAGTTATTCATAAAAAAATATTTTTCACCTATTTTCCAAGAAACAAATTAAAAATATTAGTATGTACTTTATATGGACATGAAATAATAGACAAAACTGATCTGGTACAATTTTGCTCCATATGTTATAAAATTTAAAAAATAAAATAAAATTAATTCAATTTTAAAATTTTCAAATCGATATTATTCAAAAACGGTGCATTTTATCGATGTTCATAATTACGAAACTTTAAAATTTCATATTCTACTATCAAAAATTGAAAAAGTTATATACAAAAAAGTTGGGGTTATTTTAACCACACAACCACCAGTTTGAGACAGCCCTGAATAAAATGTTCGAATTATTTCTATTTCATTTTATTACACATAAGAAGTGTAGCGGCTGTGTAAATTTTGAATATTTGACTCTGAGTGGTTTTGGATAGGTATATTCGATAAGAACCTTTCTCAGGGGCCCAACTTTAGGGGCCTGTAGCTCTCTTAGGAGGCAATTTTCGACCAATGTTTATATGAATTGTTTTCCTATTTCTGGCCGTAGAAGCAGTTGGTAAAATATTGCACACTAATTTCGGGACACCCTGTATAAAGAGATTTCACACGTGTGTGTATTTATTTGAATATATTTTATGCTTACATCCGAATAAATTTAATATATTCAAATTTTCATTCCATAGAGCTACATGACGTTTTTCACAAAGAAATCCTATTTACCTATAAGGGAAATATAATTTCGATAATGCACCCACCTGTGAGGGAATGTTATGTATAAACGCTAACTAATCGTTGAATGCTTCACGTCATTCTGTCAGACGTCTCTCGCGAAAACATGTCTACGTTATACCTCCCTAAACGCTGTAAAAGTAAAAAGTGCTATGAATTTTTAAAGGAGTATGTTTATTCAGCTAAGGAGGGTGTATTTCAATACCCTTGTCATGTAAAATACAAATATTTATTTTTAGAATTCCAATGGTTATTTAAATTTTCTAATTCGTTGTAAATTTATTATGACCTACGCTTTTGCATTCTTCTTTTAATATAAATAGTGTTTTTAAATTCGTTCTACATACTATTTATTTTACCATTCAAACAATTTCACTTCTCAAACAATGAGGCTTTTAACTTCTCTACCTACTGCATCAATCTTACATATTGTGTTAAACTCCGTAATAGGTAGTATTGGTGGTATTCAAGATATATGAAGGATGTATGTGGATTTCATCATATATGCCAAATTCAAAGATGTTTGTCAAATATGACAACATATAATCTGAACTAAAAGCATATGTATTGAAATGAGAGTTCCTCACGGTTCAGTATTGGGGCCTCTGCTTTGCATGATTTAAGTTAATGACCTATCATCATATACAATCTGTCTATAAAATAATGAAGTAACCCTCCCCCTTGTTAAATGATTCACAACATGGTATTTCACCTCATTTTTTTTTGCTTTAACGGGAGTTTAGATACTACTTTTGGCGAGTACCAAAATATCCCCTTTCTCGAAATAGCGACTAGGCGCCATCTTGAAAGAAACTTTTGAGCAGCAAGGGGGTCGAATGCCACCTCATTTGAAATATCTTTCAATTAGGTGTTTGATTCTAGAAAATCAGAAAAAAATATTCATCCAGAACAAATTGGCTACTCTTAAACTAAAGAAACTTAATTTTAAACCGTTTTGTATTTTAATGAAGTAGGCTATTTTTTATTAACGTAGTCGCTGAAAATTTTTTGTTAATCCAGTAGGTTATTTTGCATTTGCTTGCGTTTTCACATACAATGCATCTGCAAAAATATCATGTCAGCTCATATTTTTATGAATTAAATTCAAATTAGGACACTTTTGCACTACGGGAATAAAAGTCAAACTAAAAATACAATTTAAAAAGAAACTATTGAAATTTTAGACAGTAATTCCACTCTCAAAATACTAGTTCAGTGCCTAAGTCGAAACTAAATCGGTGTTTAATGGCCTACTGTAAAGTTTTGGATTTCTTTTCACATACAATTCAAGAATAATTTCGGTTTTTAATATATATTTTTTGAATTATTTCCATTTCATCATATTTTGTAATACTAGTAATTAATAGAAAGGGTTATAAGCAGATCGTAGGAGTAGAATAGAAAGAGAAAAGATATTACCTATCATGCCGCACCAAACATTGAATACAAACCTAGTTTGGAATCTTTTTTGCGTAGTTACATTACAGAATTTTCTGTAGCCCAGTGGTGATAATTGTGCTTGTTAAAGACTCCACAATTTGTAAAACGAATTTCAACGGTCCATATAACTCTCGATTGAAGATCAGGTTGTTCTTCGCAATTTCTGATTTAATCAACGACAAAACTCAAGTCATCTACCCAAATCATTAATGTTTAAAGCTTGGACAATCGTAGGTTTGTACACATGATATTTCCTTTATTTTAATGTCTTGTGTACTGTTGTCTTAGGAATATTTGATCCGCCTGCAATTTGTCTCACTGATGTGTGGGGATTATTGTTAACATCTTCGAGAATGTTATTTGTGCGGTCAACATTATCAATATCATATCGGTCTCTTTTATTATCAAAAGTCCCGTAATTTAACAAATTGCTTACAATTCTTCCAAAATCTGTTCTATGTGGTTGCATTCTCTCTGGAAATGTTTGTAGATAGGAAGCCAATGCGATTTGCAATTTTCTATTTACTTTTAAATAACATTCTAATATATAAAATTTTTGTTCATTTGAGAATTTGTGCGCCATTTTGCAAATAATCACCCTCTCGAACAGTAATAATAAGTATTCTTGAACAATTTACAATAATGCCACTACTATTTCGTGAACAACTGTCAACTAACAGTAACGCTTATTATTTGTTTTAAACCACAACCTTCTAAACTGAATGTTGTGTGAATTTGGTTGTTTTTAGAAAAGCATTTTACTAATTACCAACTACTCTGCATGCAAGAATGTCCTTGATGAACACGTTTTGAACACTTTATTGACAATTTTTTTGACAAATAACATCTTAATAATCGTATAAGAACTGATGTTTTTAGAAAATTTCACAAAAAAGCAATTTACAGTAAACAAAGTAGGTACGTTCTAATTGTCTTATGTCAAGGTACAAAGTGCGTTTTGAATGTCTAGGTACTTTTTGTGGCGTACTTATAAGGGGATTAAGCACAATATACATATCCAGTTTACGTTAAATGGATGCGTCTTGACCTTGGGAATGTAATGATATTTGTAGTGGAAAAAGTGAAAATTTGGGCAAGGCGCATGTTGCAGGTCTATCCTATTGTATGTTAAAGAAAGTTTATAAATACAATGTATGTTATGTAATGAAGTGGATTGTATTACTAGGGCTAAATGAGTTCTTTACACTTAAATCTGAGCAGGATTGCTTCCCTCCACATTTGCACAACAACTAATTATTACGAAATCAGTGGTAAATGAAACTGCATAAAATAAATACCGTTACGGGTCTTGCACTTACCTCGTGATGAAGGAAGAAAAAATAGCGGATGGATGTCACTTCTTCCACCGGCCGGTGTAACGTGAGAAAAATAATCGATAACGATATCGGCAACTATAACCATATCAGTGGCGGTCGGTCCATGGAAGCAAGGGAAGCAGTGCTTCCCCTGGGATTATTTAAAAAAACATATAAATAGAACCTAATTATTATTTATCACATATATTAATCATTAAAATTTACTTTTACCCAATTTCAATAGATACGGCCCTGCTTTTATGCAGCTGAGATAATGTTGCACGCTAAAACCGTAACGATGACGCACTCGATTAATCGAGCCAACACGAACTCGCGCAACTTCGATATATGTAAGCAGAGACAAATGTCTCTGGTAAGTAGGTAACTTATTGAAATGCATCCAATTCCACTTCATAATCTTGATATCTGAGCTGTATAGCATCGTAATACGTTTTATTTTATAGATTTTAATCTCGATTTTAATATCGATTTTAATATTATACTTAATATTAATCTTCCTAGTATTATTCTCAGCTTTTGTGCTATATTTGTAAAAACTTTTTTGGTGTTTCTAAACCTGTGGTGCGGCGACAAGTGATTTTTAAAACGTTGAATATTAATGCGCGTGTACGCAGATTTAGAATTACTTATTAAATTTGGAAGCTGGTTCTAGCACTGTGTAAAATATTATTTGCGTTTGTGTGGTGTGCAATTTGTTGAAAAGGGGATTTTCAACATATTCGTTTCAAGATAAACCGGATATTATTAGAAATGGGAAACCAACACCTGATTTAAAATTCTTAAAAACGAAAGTTAAATCATGCTATAGGTACTTTAATATTGAAGTGTACAGTGCTAATCAGTAGTTAAGGGGTTGTGAAAATTTGTGTAAATTGTTTTGTTGGCCATGTGTACTGTTCACAAATGAAAAAGGTGTTTGGAATAAAAATGGCTTTTCAGATTTAAACAACATTCACAAAGTGACAAAAAGGCATGGTAAGTGTGAAACTCATTTGGGAGCGGTGCTAAAAAGAATAAACATTTGGAAAATCACGAATTGAGCATTCATTAGATCAGTAGTTGAAAGAAAGTGTTAAAAGGACTTATTGATATTGTTTGTTTTCTCGGCGAAAATGAACTTAGTTTTAGAGGTCATACTGAATCTCGAAGCGTTGCTAATAGGGGCAATTTTATCAATTTAGTTGATTTATTAGCAAAATACGATACAATATTAAGTAACCATCTGGAACACTCCACGATATTTCGCGGTACATCAAATCATATTCAAAATGATTTGATTCAGTCGATAAGCAATATTGTTTTAGAAAAGATCAAGCAAGAAATAAAAAAGCTCCTTTTGTTGCAGTTATGTTAGATGAAACAACCGATATTACGAATATTAGTCAGTTGTCAATCGTAGTACGCTACATAAATCCAAATGGGAAATTCCAAGAGCGCTTTTTAGGATTTTTAGACGTAGCAACGCCATGAACGGCCGCAGCTTTATATACTATAGTTTGTTAGATAGTCGATGATCTACAGTGTGGTACCAAACTTATCGCCCAAAGTTATGATGGGGCCGCTGTAATGGCTGGTGAATTGGGGGGCCTGCAGGCCAAAGTAAAAGAGATTTTTCAGAATGCAATATTTGTACATTGTTTTGCGCATCGATTAAATTTAGTTCTAGCTCAATCTGCAGCGTGTCATAAAGAGTGCAAAGTGTTTTGTTCAAGTATTAGTGGAATGGCTGCCTTTTTTTCAAAATTATCAAAACGGACACGAGAATAAAAACTTTTTCAAGAAATTTAACCAGTGAAGAGCGGCTTTCAAAATTGTCCCTGTTAACAATAGAAAGTGAATTTGTGAAGATGTCAAAAAATTCAAACTTTTACGACGAAGTTATTTCCGACATCGCAAAAAAGGAGAGGCGGATTAAACTACATTGTAAATAGGTAGGTATGTGCATGTTAACTACTTAACAAACTCTCTATTTCGCTGCGGGTTCAATCCTCGCCACCGGCGCTGGCAATATCGGTGGATATGGTTGTGTGTCTGCGTTTTTTTCATAAGTGTAACCCTCGCCCGTGCAGCTTCGGCTTTGGAATCGGGGGTTGTCTAATTTTTGTGGTGTTTTTATGTTTTATGTTTATTGAGGAGTGGCGGTCCTACAAGTGTACTTTTTTCTAGATGTCATAACTTTGCAGCTTTCGACATTTGTTTTAAAATGAGTATACGGAAGCCACGTCCCTTTTCTTAAAATAATTTTTGCCTCGCTTCGCTCGGGGCCTCGCGCTACCCATCACTCTATATCACAAACTGCTTCCCCTGTATCAAAACTCACCGCACGCCCCTGAACCATATATATGTATATGTAACGCACTCGTCCAGGACGTACTCGTTTCTGTCTCTCCACTCTGTCTTGTTTCACACACCAAAAAATGTCTATCCAAAAAAAAAAAAGGAACAGGAGATGGAGAGGGGAAAAAGGGGACTTTATTTAAAGCAGAGCAAGACCTCTCTTAAGCCCGATATACAGTATGGTAAAATGAATATCATTTAAGTGATAAATGAATTTACAAGGGTAGAAAATACAACAACTTAAAACTAAATTAACAAAAGTAAAAATAACAAAACAATTTGTTAAGGGCGAAACAATGTACAATTATTAATTATATATTCTGTAGTCTCTCTAAAATTTTCTTAAAACCAGAATCAGAAATACTTTTAAATAGTATAATAGCAGATAAACTGTTTACAAAGAATTAAACTTTCTTTTACTTTTAAATTTATTTTATGTGTTGAACAACACGAATCTTCTCAATTATTTATTCTTGAAAATTTTATTTTTATTGTATATATATATATAAAAAACTTGTCAAGCACCTATATAAATAAAGTTAAACTTTTTGCATAGAGCACTTCGCTACTTCACATTGCTACCTACTTTTCAACTGAACTACAACTAAATCATCTCATTCCAACTTTTACTAAAGTGTGCATGAATTTTCAGGATACTGTTATTTTAGCCATTCTATATTGAATGCAGCATATCTTTATATATTTTGACTACTATTTTCCTCAATTTTTTACTGTTCCGCTTAGCGTGCTTTGAATTCTTCGTACACCGCTCTAAACTTTGTTTAGATATTTTAACTCGGGAAAATTGAAACAATAAGCTATATATTTCTGTTGAATTATTTATGTATTTCTATTTCTCTAGCTATTTTTCTATTGAATTATAGCCGTACACTTTTGAGAGAGAACATAACGGACTGTTTCAGAAATATCATTCTCATATAGACGTAAATTTTAATATATTAGAGCAACTTGTTTGTTCTGAATTAGCTGGCGGCTGGCGTACATAAACTTCGAGACGTCAATTACTGACATTTTAAATAATACAAGGTAGATTTATTGGGGTTCAAAATAAAACAAAGAAGGTTTAGTGCCATATTCCCCAAAAAGAAACAATTATGCTGCTACGGACACGTGTTTTGGAGTTATTGCCCCTCATCAGCGTAGCGTAGCTAAGGAATTGGATCTACGATTGGATAGATCAGGAACAAGAACTAAAATAAGGCTGGAAAGTACAGTACACAGTATTCAATTAGTGTCTTCATGTTCCCATGTGCCACATTTGGGGCCTCGATGAGCACAGTCAACACACAGAGCTCTATGTGTACTGCTCATTTCCACCTGGCACATACAAATAAGACAAGATAGATTTATTGGGGTTCTAAATAAAACAAAGAAGATTTAGTGCCATATTCTCCAAGAAGAAACAATTATGCAGCTACGGACACGTGTTTCGGAGTTATTGCCCCTCATCAGCGTAGCGTAGCTAAGGAATTGGATTGTAAACATTAAACAACGTTCAATTTAATTATCATTCATTATTGCAATACTTTTAGCAGTATAGTGAACGTCTCAGTACGTGTGATAACAGGTGAATGCAATGATATTGTAAAAACAAACCTGTTGTAAATAATTTCTGTATTTTGTTAAAAATGGTTTGAATAAAGTTTAACTTGAATGTCAGAAACGTGCTATAATTTCTGTTTTTATTTTTAAATTGACCAGTTTTGTGAACAAGTAAATTGTTCACGAAACCGGTCACACCAATAAAGGAATTTTATGAGAATTTTTCTGTTTGTCTTATCATGAATAATTACTCATATGGGATTAACCTACCTACATTTCTTGTTGTTTCTATTTAACCTTTATAATACCGTGCTAAAAAAATTACGTTGACTACCATGCGGGGTGCAGGTGTACCCCATTATGTTTGTATGATTTTCAACAAATTGTTCGACTTCTTTTTAATTTTTATGTACAGAGAGCTTATATCAAGTGACTTTATTACGTTATTGGATAAAAATAATTAATTATTTACTTATTTGTTTGCAAATATTAGATACTGGCACAGACAGAATGTTCTCCACATACACTTTTACCACATTTCTCACATTGTTGCGCCTTTTATGATCTTTCCCTCTTGGACAAATATGACAACGTCGAACTTGACCTTTACTTGAGAAGGGCGTTTCACAAACGGAAAGTTCAGGAACTACAATAGTCATATTTCTTTTTATGTCTGCATGCAAGTATTTTGAGTTTTGGTAACGACGAACAATATTTCTTTTGCCAAGCTGTTTTCCTTACTCTAAGAGAAATAGTCTGCAGTTATCCAAACTGGATTTCTGGTTGCTCATAATTTATAGGCATTTACCCCACCAAGATCTAGTATATGATAAAATGAAGCAACTGGCCATCTATTAGTTTTCCTTTGTGTAGAATACTCTTTGGCCAATTTATCAGTGGTGTCAACTGCACGTTTTATTTTATTATAGTGCAATACTATATCTGGTTTGAATTTTTCGTTTTTCCCGCCAACTGCATCTTCTGTGGATAGTAAAATAACAGCTGAGTTTTTTTAGGGACATAAGACACTAATGTTTTATTTTTATTGAAAGTAAACATACTAGAATATTGGTTTATATATGAAGTAGGTAGTAACTCCCTAGGTATAAATGTCTTATTTTGCGTAGTACCACATAAAGTCATATTTTTTTCCTAAAGTTTATCTGCTAAATCTAAATTGGTAAAAAATTTGTCAGTGGCGATTCCCTTGAGGCAACTGTTCCACCATATGTCGTCCTAGGGGGCGCCTTTTTTTTTTTTTTTTACAAAAAAAAAATACCTTCAATATTCTTTAGTTTTTTACTCTTTCAACACTCCGATCCATTTTCCCTTTTTTCTCTTGCCCAATAACATATGTAACTTTTGTGGAAATAGCGTATCAGAGTTATCTTCCCCCCCAAACTCCACCAAAATTTTTTATTAAGACTTAAAATAATTTAATTAAAAATAAATTTAAATATAATAAATAATAAAAATAAAATAAAATTATATAAACCAAGAACAACTCTCTAACCCTGACCATTTTCCGCAACATTTCCTTCCTTCCCTATTGAAAGAGAGAATAAATCAACATATAATGTAGTTAGTTAGCAAGATGGGAAGATTTACCAAAATATATCTGCATATTCATGGTGTACGCTGTATTACAATCAGCAAAAGTCCAAATTTTAACACCGTATTTTGTGTGGCTCCTTGGGGGGGAAAGGGGGGGGGGGGGGGGGGGGGGGGGGGGGGTGGGTGGGGGGGGGGAGGAATTGGGTTTGCTGAGAGAGATTAATCTATATACTGATGTCAGAGGGCCCCCTCCCCACAGGTCATTCCAACCTTAGGATAATTACAAGTCTGGTTTGCTTTTCATGTACACACGGAACGGCGAAAAGGTACCAGTCGTTCATCTACATACACGTGTTCACCGGGAATGAAAGCTTTTTTTGCAATTTGATACAAAATTAATGATACTTCTCTTATTAGTGTCAATTTATCAATTGACTTTCCTTCCTATCTTGTTTCGTAATTATCGAAACGCAAAAAGCATGATATTTGTTAAAATCGGCATCTAGACATTATAGGTGACACAATGGGTCGACAGAATATAGCATCCGTACTCCACAACATGGAAAGTGGTTCTTTGGAGTTTCTGTGAAGAGCCCAAAAAATAAAAAGCAGCCCCTTCAACTTTTTCTTGAACAAAGCGAAACGAATTCCTTTCCAACTTTTTTATTATAAAAATTCGTTGGTTTTCAATTTGTTTCAGTGATAATTATAGACAATATGTGTTCATCGAAAAATAATTTGAAAGCTTCTTTTGTTCGAAAAATTAGAAAACTATATTGAGTTAAACCTGTTGCAATTTTCTAATTATTGGCATTTAATCGCTTCACTCTAGTTCGAATTGGATGTTTTATCCACTTACTTCCATCTTTTGCAGTATACACAGGCACATCGATTCTGACGTTTCATCATATATTTCACCGTATGAAGCTTCATGACTGTTGTTGTGTTGGTCAGTCATTAGTATTTACTTCTGCAGCCTCCATAATATCGTCCAGTTGTTCATCTTCCAATATTGCATCATTTTCTTCATTATCGCTAGCATTTTGGTCTAACAGATCATCAAAAAATAATCATATTCTATTATAGCCAACAATTTATCATCCGTAAGCTTCTGGCTGTTTTTAAATTTCAATAAACCACCTATATTTTTTGAAAGTAATACACTACACATATACCAAACAACGTTGTCAAAAAGTAAAGAGGTTATAGCTTGTTGATATTTGATTTATGTTGTCGCGCAGACCGCAAATATTGTGTGTGCAGCTTGGGGTCTTCACGTACCCCGCACGGTATATAATGCTTGCTATAACTTTGACTATCACTAAATACCGTGGGGGGGTACAAATGAACCCCAAACAAAGAAAATTCTTATATTTGGAAAATAAAAAAAGGGAAAACTATACAATTTGGTAAAATGCTAATAAATAAAATAATCTTAAGATAGAATAGAGGACACAAGTAGAAAAAATGGTTATACAAAGTTATTTGGGAAATTCGACGTCTGGGGTACACCTGTACCCCGCACGGCTTCATGAAGGTTAACAAAAATATCAAACTTCTTTTACTAAAATCTACAACTGTTTTTAAGTTTAATTACTTCCTCAGCCCTCAAAGTGAGGAGAGTATGTATTCGTGAAAAAAATTTATATTGCATTTCTGGACGAATCTCGACGAATTATGACAATACACATAATTTCAGACAGAAAAAATATTCTGTCTGTGTGTCTGTGTGTGTGTGTGTGTGTGTGTGTGTGTCTGTGTGGTTCGCGATAGCAGCTACAGTTTTTGAGATAAATCTTTCAAATTTGTTACACACATTCTAGATGTCAAGGAAGAGATTGAATTTGTTGACGAGCAAAATCGGTCCCCTGGAACGGGGTCTACCGGGCCCCAACATTTCTATTTCTAACTTTACAAAAATATTTATTCGTGATGAAAGATTATAAATCAGATCTGTAATTTCTTGTTGTAGACTTTTTTTATCTAGTTTATTTGTATTTTTTTTTAAGTTCGAGATATCGAAGTTCGAAGCACTATTGCCTCACCCTGTATATTAAGTTCACCGCGGTGAGTTTAATTTAAATTAGCTTCATTTTGACTTTGTTTATTTCCGTTTTGTAGTTCATGTTCTAAGCATAGATAACTTGTACTATCCAAATTATTACTTTGCCTTTGTAGATTTAATCATAATTATTTTATTGTAACGTCTTGTATGTGTCTGAATATTTTATGTATGTATACAGGTAATATACATGTACAGGGCTATTCATTATAAATTACCCACCCCTTATCATCGTTATTATTACCTATAGAAAAAAAGTTTTAAATAAAAGTTGTGTGGTTATGACTGAATTTTGTTAAAATGCTATCAAAAGTACAGTAGCGTGCAGATTTCAGGGGATACTAAAAATATTATTTTTTGTTAAATGGGATACCCTCTATATTATTAAATTTTTGGAATGATCCTTTGTTCCTGATTTCAAAAATATACCATATGTTACAATAATAAGTAATTTATTTCCAACAGGTTAAAGCACCCAATTACAGGAAAAGCTTAAAACTAAGTATATTGTGATATAAAATGCACAAATTTGCAATACACATAATCATTAACATTACATTAAGAGTTTACAAGAAAACTCATACATAAAAGTAAAATATATTATAGTGTTATGAAATAATCTAATTTAATAAGCACAGTTTTCTTCATATATATGAACTATTTTAGCTACACTATCATAGTTGACATCACATAAAGACGAAATGGTGTTAAAAGTTTTACACATATTACAGATTGGTGACTTTATCATAAGGTTTGTACGAGGAGCATCGTAGTAAAAGAGGTTGTTTTGACGGGATTCTAATCTCGGGACTGATAGGTTTAGTTTATTTAAAAGAAATGAACAATCAACATTGTGACTATTTAATTTATAAAGAAAGGATAAAACGACCACATCTCTTCTGAATCTGAGAGATTTAAGGTCAAACATATTAAGCAGTATATTGTTGTCTGTAACTCGGGGAGGATAAAATCCACTACATTTGAAAAACAAAATTTCAGACATTTGCGTTGAACTGATTCAATGTGTGACAATGAATTTTGATATATGGGAAACCAAATAATACAGCCATACTCCCATTTACTTCTTACAAATGATATGTATAACAGTTTCAGGGTGTCAATATTCACAAAACCGCCCCGATTTCTTACTAAAAAACCTAAGGCTCTAGGTGCCGATTTGACCATTTCATAGATATAATTGTTGAAAGTAAGTTTAGGGTCAAAAATAATTCTCAGATCCTTATAATTCACACAACGATCTAAAATGTTATTATCTATTTTATAGTGAAAGGTAACTGTAGTGTCCTTCCTTGTATATGACATAACCTTACATTTGCCAATATTTAACTTTAAAAAATAATAACTTCATTTTGCAGTAAGATACAATACTGTATAGAACTTATCTCTAGGAAAATTTAGAGATCATCAGCAAATAGTAGATGCTGAGAATTAATATTAGCTGTTAGGTCGTTAATAAAAATAAGAAATAAAAGGGGTCCCAATTTTGATCCTTGCGGAACTCCCGATACTGCTGTATATGATTGAGAACGATAGCCTCCATATTCAACAAATTGATGTCTCCCAATTAAATAGGACTCAAATAAACAAATTAAAGAGTCAGAGAAACCAATTCCTCTCAGCTTTAATAGTAATAAAAAGTGATCTATTTGATCAAATGCCTTCCGCATGTCTGTGTATATAACATCAACTTGACCTTGTGAATCTAAGGATTCTGATATATACTGAGATATCGAGGCTAGATTGGTAGTTGTAGATCTCCCTACCATATACGGTTTTTGAGTTATTAAACGTCGGCGTCGATTATCATAATTAAACTAGTTACTGTAAATATGGAAAAGTTAACATTATTAAAGTGAGCTATGAAAATGACAACTGTTATGTTTGATAAGTCACATTTCTTTAATGAAGTAATGAAAATGGTTTACAATGAGGAAGTAAAAACCATTATCGAAGGGCGCTTATACGAGTATCAATATGTTACTTATGGGTATGTTAGACTAAGCTTATTATTGAAACAGTATAGCTCGATGGTATTAAATTATCTATATTATGAAAATTTTGTGGAAAGCCGAACGTGTTTTCTTTTATTACTTGTAAATAAATTTTCAATGGTGCTAAATAAAAAAAGTTTTCACTCTATTATGAGGTAATATATTCACCCAATGTTTAATACCGCCAGTAAAGGTAAGAAAGAATGGAAGTGCTAAGTTGCGCCGTAGGGTGTTAGCGAAGCAACAGGGCTGTACCCTATATGCCTATTTGATAAACATCCCTACGACGCGAATAACTTATTAGATGCTTGTTATAAATCTGGCTTAAGATAACGAAATGAAGTAAGCTCGTTGTAAAAAACATAGTCATGAGAAATGATGTACAGAGTTGAGCAAAAATAACTAAATTATTTTTTGTTTGCACACATATGGATGCCATTTACACTTTTTCGTCAGGTTTTTGAAATATAACCGTATATTTTCTCTTACAGCAATCCCTTTCTTTTGTTTTTCTAGTGCAATTTTTAGTCCTCTTTTGATAAATGATATTTATTCTACAAACATAATATGCACTCTTCTGAAAAAATTGCTATAAAACTTTATAAAAATGTTGCTATCGTTAAAAACCATGTACTCTTGCATAAAATACAAAACATGGTTGACGTTTAAGGAACATCGATGACGTCAAGTCAAACATCAGTGGAGAAAGAACATCACAATTTTTATTTCAATGGTAAATAATCTGCAGAAGATCCATATTTTCGGAGAAATTAAGCGGTCTTAAGTATCCTGAAATACTTTTTTATGATGCTAGAGAATACGGGAGGGAGCAATAAATGACATCAATTCCAGGACTGTCGCTATATGATGACACCGCGTAAACATGTTTATGTATATGTTAGACCAAACATCGAAAACGATCAGTGAGTGAAAAAAACCGCTACAACGCATTGTGATCGGTGCTAAACGGCCAAACACCGAAATGGCATCATTTTTCGCATTGTGGTCATTTTTCTTGACCACAACGCATCGTGGATAATACTCTAAGGGCCACGATGCGTTCTGGATGATTCAAAACACTCATAGACCGATCGTGCTTTTAGTGACTAGCAAAATTGACAGAGATAATAACTGAAAATTCCAAAAAAATTATTATGTGCTTATTTCTACATGAAACTTTATTAAACGAACATAAAAATTTATAATAATAACCAACTGAACCACAGGTAGTAAACTATTGCAACCGAAAAAAAAAAACAATTTTATTATTTGTTCTTGCAGGCACTACTGCTGTGACATTTAAAATTGCACAAGAGCTTACTGGACTTACAGTTGCACTTTTTAGTATTACAGTAGCATGACACATGACAAATCCTTGCTTTGACCCGGAGGAAAGAGCTGAAACTTTTTTCAAATTTAGTGAAGAGCTTGGGACATCGGATGGTTTCATAAAATTAGAATCAGCGAAGGTGAATTCATTTTGAATATAAAGTCTTTCCAGTGCTCCTTTCCGTCCTTTCCGTCCTTCCTAGCTTATACAAACCGGACTCATTAACGCTTAGAACTACGGCTAGAACATTTCTAAGGGCAAACTGCTCTCTGTCGACGTCCGGAACTTTCACTACTACATTTTGACCGCACTCGGTGGACGGTAATTTTTCTCGGGAAAAAGTTAACAGTTTTTCAGCTTGTTTTTCCAGTCCTGCTTTAGCTTCTTCACGCTGGTCTCTGATTGCTTCCCATCTGTTACAAAGGCTGCATATGATTTAACCTTCAATTTCAATACAGCACGTCATGTGTACTTTTAAATCTCATTTTTTGCATAATTGGAGAATTCCATAATCTTCGCATATAGAACATAATACGGTACTGGATACTGCGCTGGTTATATTTTCTTCCCTTTCATGGTCTGTTCCGTGTGCCATCCCATCCATGATTTTTTTCTAAATCTCCTTCAGTTTCTAAAATTTCGTATGTTTCCCTTTCCAAAGAAAAAATCTGCTTCTTTGTTTGCAACCAAACATGGCCCCGTAGGCACTGTTTTTATTCCTTCATGCAGGGCACGATTTTTTTGCTCTGAATAAACCGCAAACCTTCTGACCATTGTTTAATATTATTATCAAGCATCCATGTACCAACATATCTCTCACGTCCTAATTGGATCGTTCCACCAATCCCCGGCTTTGTGAATGCCGGGATTTACCGTGCACAAATTTAAGGTCTGGCCACATAACCTTTAAAGTTTCGATTATTTTATTGGAAAATTCTCTTTCGTTGTCGCTTTGGAGTATAAATGGAACACCGAAAATGCAAAATATGTCGATTAGATTAAATGCTACCTCTTCAGCTGTTTTCGTTGTCAGTGGTTTAAGAATTGTAAATTTAGTTAGATGATCCTGAAGGTTAAATATGAAACGACACTCTCTGTCTGGTTCACTCTGCATATCTATCAAATTCACTTGACATCGGGAATTCATGTGGTTTGACAGAATTGGAGTAACGACTAATCCCTTTTTCCTGATTTTCTTCTTTCCCTGACAATGCTCACAAAAAGACAAGTTAATCTGAAAGCTGCCCTAGTGGCATTGCAGTATTTTTTTGTTAATTTCAGTCTCCATAACTGAAATAGAAAAAAGTAACCGCTATAAGTACTACTTTATAAAAATGGGCGGTATTTAACGGCTTGACAGAAATAGATGATTGAACGACAAATTTGGGTTAAAAAACTAACAGTTATTACTGTTTTTCGCCCTGCAGTGCTGTTAGCGGCAATTAATTATAAGGCCCAATCGGATCAGATTTTTCACAAAATATATGCTCCACTACAAAATAAACATTTTCGCGACAGAACTATTTTAAACATGCAAGAAAAACAAGTACACTTTAAAATTTATCCTAGAAACGACAATTCAAAAAACACCTGTTTGAACAAAATTCCTAAATCTGCGTGCATTGGGTTATTTTTCCAATTTTGACGCTGACAGTACTGTAAGGAACAACACATAATATGCGTAAGTTTAGCCTATACAGTTGGATGCTGGCGTGAAAGCGATAAGTTTTCTTGTGCGGTTATATAGTATTTCCTTTATATTTATTCCTTTCCTTTATCATTTAAATATCGTTTACGTACGTACCTCTTGTTCTTTTATGTCCAGTTACCATGTGGGCAGTTTCATTAATGTCGAAAAGGTCCTCCGTTTTGCAGTAATATCAATAATTCTCACCCGGTGTTTCTTTGGTTTTTTCAATTAATTTTTCCAATACCCTTGTTATTATGTCATACCTCTTCACTCTTCTATATTGCTTTGATGACAACGTCTTGCTTCTTTCACCTCATTTATTATCTCATTATAACGTTCATTCATAAAATACTCACTTCGATCGTTACTATTATCCACGATATTTTTCAGTTTTTCATTAAACTTCTGTCTCATTTTGCTTTCTGCTAACAATTACACTTACACTTCAATATTTCACTCGATTTCGCTTTTGAACATAGATATGACTTCACTCTAAGACTGTAGTAAGCACACTGACTAGTCCAGATAGGCAGGATCGGTTTATGAGTGTTTTGAATCATCCAGAACGCGTCATGGCCATTAGAGTATTGTCCACGACGCGTTGTGGTCAAGAAAAATGACCACAATGCGAAAAATTATCCCATTTCCGTGTTTGGCCGTTTAGCACCAACCACAATGCGTTGTGGTCATTTCTTTCGCTCACTGAGCATTTTCGATGTGTGGGCGTAAAATATATGTGATACAATATCTTACCTTGTGGTTTTTTTGGTTAGTTCCGGAACATCCAAAGTTAATACGAAAAGGGGCTAAAAGTTTGGTGAATGTGACACAAACACACAAATGCATTTTTAACTAGCGATCACCAGAGTAAAAGTATATTACTAACATAATGGTACATTTAGCACTTTTCAGCTGAAAGCATTGGTGGTTCCATCCACGCCAAACCAGACGTATTTGTCATTCAGTTCAAAATAAATTTTTTGTTTAATATTCTCATATTTCTGTGATAAATATTTTGTTCTTGATGTCATTTCCGTTGGCACGTGAACATTGCTATACTGTCCACTAATACACTTTTGTAAAAATTATCTAAATACTGACATATCTAGATTCCTCCACAATATATTACACCCTACCATAATTTACACTAAATCTATGGTAAAATTTATTTGCCTGTTACTACTCACACACTTTTTATGACTACCTGAGGAAAAGTTTCTCTTAATGTTTGCTTTTACGTTGCACAAAGGTACTTTTTACAGCTTGTGTAATATAATTCTGTCATGTCAAATTGCAACTCCGAGAAATCACTAATTCACAGGTTCACTTTTCCTCTAAAGGAATTGAACGGGGCATTTAAAAAAGTTAATCTCCGTTGCCTTTAATTAGGCATTGTTTAAGTATTTACATGTTATTCACATATACGATTTATAAAAACTACGTAAGTAGAGCCTGTGTTGTGTATTCATATTCAACATGGGGTAGTGGGCGTAAACGTGATAGCCAAGTCACACGATCTGCCTATATACATTGCCATTGAACAGTCGACAATAACGAGCATTTCCTCTTCAGTCACTGGTCACATTTTTTTATAGATATAATAGTTTGGAAGATATGGTCGTGTGAAGCGAAAAGTATAGGAAAAATAATAAATTTTCAGCCGGTCGGACTGAGAAAATGAGGATTTTTGTTTTTGTATTGCCATAAAAGCTCATATAAAATTACGTTTCTTTAATTATTCTAAAAATAAATGTTCTACAGAGAATTTTATGATTTTTAGGAAAAAATATACTTCATGATTAGCTTTAAAGTGTGATGTGGTTAGTTAGATAATTTTGATTTGTGCCCTTATGTACATTACGATTTTTTTACGATAAGTGGATTAGCAATCTATAAAACAAGAGCCACATATCTGGCAACGTCATTCATTTTACTCCTAAAGTGCTAACGGGAACAAGAACTAAGCGGGTTTTGTCACAATATTTTAGTAAGTAAATGGAATTTATTGACATTGTTGTAGTGTATTGATGTTTGTGTTAGTTAACAGGTTAACTATTTAATGGTTGCTTTGATGTTTCAATGAAATTGTACACAAAGCTGACAGCGGTGTATAACCTACGCAACGCTCCAAAGTAAGTAGGTAGTCGTATTGTGATACAGTCAATGCAATACCCAGCTCAGGGCTACACTTTTAGGTAATTGGAATAGTATTGTAGAACTGAATATCAAAATTTAATGAAATACTTGTCTATTCAATAACAATGCTTTAGCTTCGAATAGAGCTGTTTTGTTTAAAAGTAAAAAATGATAATAAAATAAGGTACAGAACGGGGATCGGTAGAAAACAATGGCTTACCTAAGAGTTCTGCAGCCGTCAATTCCCTGTTTGCAGTCTCTCATTGTACAACAAAATTCCGGCATCTTTATTAAAATATTTTATTATATATTTACCTAATGACAAAACAGGAATATAGAGAAATGTTTGAAACTCAGAAGATATGCAAGGATCATAGTACGCTTCTTGTCCATTATTAATATTAATAAGTAGAGGGCGGAATATATGCAAAGTGCATATATATGCATTTTTGCATATTTCATCCAATTACATGAAACATTCATGCTCAGCATATTCTGAAAAAATTGTATTTTTGTGCATTTTTGGAGATTCTTCGTCTTAACCAATTATCGGAGCCCCGTCGGCGGGCGTAAACTGAGCACCAAATTTTTGGGTTTACCTGCCGTTTGTTACATGTCATTTATTGGGATTTCGGGGATTTCCAATTAAAAAAAATTCTATATACCTGGTGGGGTTCTGAGTACCTAAATAAGGTCACTAAATTTCCGAGAAACTTGTTCTAAAACTGTCTGCCTAATTATAAGATAATAATGTTCGCTGTAATGGCCTGGCCTAGTCGACTAAATACTCCCAGTTCAGTTTGTCGATAGAGTTCAGTGTGAAAATAGTGTTTTGAAAATGTTCATTTGATTTCAAAATGTCTAAAATGCCAAAAAACTTCTTCATGGATTAAAAATGTTCCTGAGTTGGAGCTTAGTGGAGAAAAAAGTATTTTGCAAAGATTGTGCAAAAATCGTAAGTACCTATCATTTTTTACAAGTTACTGTTTTATTTTTCAAAACAGATCAATTTTCAGATATTCAAAGATTGAGATTTTCAGTTTATTATGTTTTGACCAGCTGTATAAAAAAAAAATGTAAGGGCTTTCACTTTCCTATCTTAGCTTTTTATTTCCTATCTATTGACATGCAGTTTGAACTTGAATGATTGTTTTGTTTGAACTATTCGTTACACTTAAATGACTTTTTGTGTTAGATTGTCTGTGAAAAGAAGTTCCAAGTGGATCAATACTTGAAAATATCTATACATAAAACCAAGTTGCAAAAAATGAAATCTGAGCCCCTCGGCAGTCTGTGAAAACTACATCTCAAAATGTTTGAAATCACACAAGAAGTGAAATGGAGGTGTTTCATCAAGACTAATGCAAAGCTTTAGTCGCAGCGAATATTTCTTTAAAAAAGCTTCAAAATACCCAATTCAAAGAATTTTTACAAAAATGTTATAACCAAAACATCCCTGTTCAATCTACATAAGAAAGAAGAATGTGCATGCAGTATATAAAACAGTCATACAGGAAATTAAGTTTCACTGGACAATGACAATTCTTATATTATTGTTGATGAAAGTACAGATACTTGTGGTCGATATATCGCACATCTTATTATTGGAGCCCTACAAGAAAATAATCCAAGTAAATCATATTTAATAACTTCAAAAGAGTTAGACAAAACAAACAATGTGACCGTTACCCGTTTTATTATATCATCTTTGTCAGAATTTTTTTTGCCAAATGCAAACCTAGCAGAAAAGTTCTTGGTGTTTTTGTATGATGCAGCATCGTATATGGTAAAAAGTGGGCCAAAACTTAAAAATATTTTATCCCAATATGGTATATATCACTTGTCTTCTACCTGGGATAAACAGAGTTGCAGAAACCGTCAGAACTGAATATCCCTTGGTAAACAAATTAATTTCAAATGTAAAAAAAAGTGTTTTTAAAGGCACCTTTCATAGTGCAGATGAATAAGGAGCGATTGCCAGGAGTAAGTTTACCTCCGGAACCCGTAATTACCCGGTGGGGAACATGGATTAAAGCCGCAATATTCTACGCAGAACATTTCGAAGCTATTGAGAAGTTAATTCTAGATATAGAAGACAACTCGTAGTGAGTAGTTTAAAGTCAATTAATGCTGCAAAATGCAGATGTAGCTGAGCAACTTATTTTCATTAAAATTAATTTTAGTTTTATACCAGATATAATAGTTTCATTAGAAAGTAGAAATTTGCATTTAAGCGCATCGATTTATGTTGTTGAATCTTTTTCCGCTAAATGTAAAAAGATTCCCGGTGATGTAGGTATTGAAGTTTGAAAAAAAATTAGTGTTACTGTAAAAATGAATGAAGGTTTCAAATCTTTACAGTCAGTAAATAGTATTTTTGTTGGCAAATCATTCAACGAAGTTACGCCTTGGCCTTATACCTTACTACCCAAATTGCAATACTGACTTATTACATCGGTAGGTGTTGAAAGAAACTTTTCTACATATAAACATATATTTACTGACAGGAGATAATCATTCTTATTGGAAAATTTTAAAAAGTATTTAATTATAAATTCCTACTATACAATTTCAAATTAAAATATTTTTATAATTTTATTTCATTGTATTTTATACCTACTGTTTTGATTTTCCTCGAAATAAATATTTTCTATAAAATCAATGTTTGTGTGTTTGTTAAGTAATTTTACATGTTAAATAAAGCCACATTATTGCATATTTGGCCAAATAAATGCATATAATTGCATATTTTAAATAAAAATGATGCACATATGTGCATATTTTGATTGAATTTAAATGCATATATTCCGCTCTTTATTAATAAGTTTTTAGCGTTAACGATTGTATTCATTTCAATTTGTTTAATATTAAAAGATTGCTACATTAACACCCTTCAAAATATGAGTATATCACAAAGTAGAGGGAGCCATTTCAATATAAGGTAACTGGGGGAGAGGAGTGGAACATAACATTGTTTAACAGTGTATTTCAACATCCCTTTCGATAACTTAATCGATGTATTTTACTTAAAATTCTATATTAGATCAAGAAATATTTAGAGTAACTAGTTTTAAAATGAAAACTTATACATAGGTCTCATAATTAAGTACTTTCCTTCTAGGGAGTGATAGAACTAGGAAAAATAAGTTGAATTTTATGTTTAAAAATTTGCCTTAAATCAGCTCATAAGGGAACTACATTCACTTAAAGGGGGTAGGTTAAGTTAGATTAGATTTTTGTGAGTGGGTCCTTGTGAACCCTACGCTACGGCCATCAGCAGACCTAGTGCGGCTCATTCCTAATTATATTTCACCCAATAAGTTCAGTCTTTTAATGAAACTCATAACTTTATTGGCTGAGTATGTATCCAGATCCTCTGGGCAGCAGTTGCCCTTTCCCAAATATTGAAAATCGGATCCACTCCATAGCGGGACAAGTGCATAAGACGAGGTCTCCCTTCTCATCATCCTGCAGGTATAGACGATACTCAGCGTTTTCCGCTAGGCCAAGTTTATGTAGATAATAGTTTAGTTGACACTGCCCGGTATATAGGCCTGTTAGTGTTTTCAGGTTTACCCTGTTTAAATCTAAAAGTTTGTTAGCTCTAGATTTCAAGGGGTATTTTATGAAAGCCTTCGAAGAAACTAATCCTGGCAACTTTTGCCAATACTGGCCAGTTTTTCTTTCAGCCCAGGTTGAGATAGCCATTCTGACAGTATTTGAAGTATCGATTTCGGTCCGATGATTCATGATCCCGCTCCTTCTCTATCCAAGGAGTCGGCTATTTCGTTAACTTCCATACCAGAGTGATTTAAAGCAAATTTTTAAATACAAAACTTAACTTTTTTTCTCCAGTTCTAGCACCATTTAGAAGGAAGGTACTTAATTATGGGAAAATCTGTATATTCTGAGTATAATATTTTATTTCTTATTCAACTTGGATAAAGAAAATCGATATAGCAGGTTGAGAAATAGAGAAATAAATAATTTTTATTTCTGTCCTATTACATCCTTAGATAAAGGGACATATAACACGTCCCTATAGAATGATGAGCTTTTGAATATATTCTTATGTCTTTTTTGTAATTAAATACAAATTAAAATTGCATCACAATTTAAATCTACAGATTTGTGTAATTATTGTCAAGAATAAAAATAAATGAACCTCATTTGTCTGAGTTAAAATTTTATATCCATCATTTATCTTCGTACACATACGTGCTTTTATATTTTTTTATAATGCCATTAATAATTCTTTGAGTTGGGACGAGGTTTTGGTTTTTATGTAGGTAGTTTTTTTAAGAGAACGATAATAATAGGATATGAAACTTATATAATATGAAATTTCAAGGAAATAATACTGTATATTCTTGTACCGAATTATAGGTAGAACACAGACAAACAAAAAATAAAAAAAACTGTGCATGTTTTTAAGTTAATGTTAAAAATTTCCTCCCATAATATATAGTTGAAAAGCTCTTTATTGAATGACTAATTGCTTTCGGAAAGCTGTACCTTTTACTGGTATCACTTGTTTATGAAAAGAGTAGAGGAAAACTGTTAAAATTGATGACAAAAAGAAATTATACGAGGTTTTATAATTTTACATTTTGATATTGTCATTTTCTTAACCATAAATGAAATTATTTAATTGAAGAAAACCATTCAATTGATGATAATTTTAAAATTGATGATGTTCTAAGAAGCCACACAAAAAAACGTTCATTACCACGAATCAAAATAAATGGATCTAGTGTATTTTTCGACGGTGAATTCGAATCCGAAAAATATTTATTGTCAGTTTTTCTTTGGCCAAAAACATCCCTTAAAATGGAGTAAAACTACAGTAATAATGTAAATACTTTTAATGAAGTGTGAGTAATGGTAGATATTTTATAGTCTAGAGAAGAGAATATGCATTCAAACCATAGCAAGCTATTTCTATTAATTAAAAGAATTCACCCTTATGGGGGGTGGAAACTACTTCTGGAACTCAAATAGCGTACGTGAGATTAAATAACATGTACAAAGGACAAATTCTTGTACCTCTTAGGACAACATATCAGACATTACTCTTAAAGGGTTGAGAATCACCATGATAGGGTGTAAAAACCACCGCTACCTACGGAGGTATCTCATAAGATTCAATAACGACGAAAAAATTTCAGGCTACCCTTAGAGGGTTGTAAAAATTACCACTATGCACATGAATGTTATTGAAATTCGGATAATGTCAAATATTTATAAACAATTGTCATTTGTAGTTGAAACGAATTAACCCTCTATTTGTCCATCCTGCCTGAGACTACGAAAGCTCATATGTTTTTTCTCAGATGTTAGAACCTATAAGATCCATCAATCCCAGGGGGTAATTCCCCCTCCTAGGGATGATTTTCGACCTTATTAGGAACATGAACTAGTTGTCTTGAATGTTTGGCACAATGAAATAAATGTAGTTGATCCTTTCCGAATTTCAATAATATTCCTGTGCATCATTAGAGCTTAGGGGTAGTTTCTACCACCCTCTAAGTGTAGTTTATAGTCGTATGTCGGTAGTTCAAACGAATCCACTCCATATTTGTTCACCCTGCCTAAAACTACAAAAGCTGAACTTTTTCATCGTAATTGAAACTTATGAGATACCTCCGTAGGAAATTGTGAAAACCAAATGTGCAAAATTATTTTTGTGCTCGGTATAACATGGATTTTCAATAAGTAACGATCGAATCAATTAAGTATTTATTTTTGTCTGTGGTTAGTTAAGAAATGATTTAATTTTTTCAATTTCATTATTCAGAAAGAACCAGATTCAGATTACTCCTTAATTGAAAGAGAACAGAAAAAAATTGCTCAATTTGAAATCATTGTTCCATTCGATTGGCACCAGATAGTAGTTCTATATAGAAACTGATGATTTAACTACGTAAAAACCCCGTGTCATGAAAAAATTATCTATCCGTTTACATGTGTGTTCTAATAGTTCTGCAATTCCATTTTATAAACCGACTTTGATTCTGATAGTTTTGATGTGGATTTTAATAGAAACCGTCATCAACCTCATACTCGTGTGTATAATATTGATTTACCTCTAATTAGAAATGCTTCAGCTCTAATTAGCACCTAGTAATATCGCCATTTACAAAACTTGCTCTAATGGATACCGAAATATTTTTATCGTCAGACACTTTGGTACAAAAATTAAAAGAGTGGTGTACAAGGTGAATCAACGGTGTGAGAATGTCCAGTACCTCCTTTATTATCAGCAATACAAAAAACTGTTTTACATAAAAGTTGTAGGAGGCCAAAGGTTCCACGTTTTAAAATTGGTTTGAAATATACGGAGTGCTTCATGATAGCGGGACACTGTGCAGGTTTTTCTTAAATCGACTATCCTATTTAATTTTCAAAATTTCATTTCTTCATAAAGTTCTCAATATTTTTTTATAAGAGTACCATAAGTCTAAAGTCTATAATTTTTTAGATATTTAAGATTTAAGAAAAACTTAAATTGTGACCATTTATTTTACTGCTATACACGCCACCATTTTAATCATCTTCAGATGATGCCTACTTGGTTGGCGAAACTTGCGTCGAGTGCAGTAAATGGTGTTTTAGTGTTTTGTGGAAAACTACGTTATTGTTATCGTTACATCAATGTTTCCAACCCATTTCAGGCCCGTTTTAAGAACTAAACCAATCCTTTGGCTCCGGTTTTAAAATAGTATTAGTAGTTTAGACTGAACTCATTTATTTATTACAGGGCGTTCAGAAAGTATTGACATTTAGAGAAAACTTCGAACTTGATTATCTGATTTATTTTAAATGGAATGATAACTTCCATGTAATTCCTAGTGTCATTCAAGATGATAGGGATAATATATGTACTTTCATATGTGTAACGAAGTGATTATTTTATAGAATTAAATTATGTATCTAGGTGCTATTTGTCTGATTCAAAAGATATTTTAAACATTGTAGTACTGCGCCATTAATAGTGGTATTGTCAGTTGCTCATTAATAATAGTATAGTTGTTAATTATAAGATAGGTAGCATTGATCCGTTTGTATAAACATTCTAAGTATGCCGAGCTGCCGGCAGTACGTGAATGGCGAAATGCGAGTCGCGCATATTTCCCCCGGCACTCCTGTGCCCGCCCTACCGTGAAGGATTCCGAGACTGGAAACAATCAAATTAGTTCCCGTCTGGCCGCTAACCGAAGCACCACGCCAACTAGCACAGTAAGTAATCTCGTGAGTATAGAGATATATAGGTATTTACATTTAATTCGGAATTTTTGTAAGTCCGTAAAAGGTGACGTAGTTGCAATATTCCGCGCATGACTACCGCGTCCTCCTACTTCTGCTTTTGGCAGTGTTTAGTAGCTTGAGGATTTTTCAGAGCGTCCAGGACAGTACGTTGCTGCCTCCAGTACCGACCAGACGTGCCGACATCGACCGCTCCAGAGAGGAAGCAGCCCAGGATACGGAAGTAGGTATCAAGGTTTAATAAATAAAGATTTGGTAAATAATCGGTATTACTTGGCTGGTGAGTCATTTTCGGACCTTATTTAGAGTTTGTGAACCGCGAGCGCAAAGACGTATCCGCCACATACCCTTCCATAGAACGAGAGAGCGGCTGAAGGTTGGAACCAGAACCGTGTCCTCCAGGCCACCTGAGCACGTCATATTCTGCAGGGTGACTTAGAGGTACTTTCGTAACCGCGGGTCCGCCAGGCTACCTGGGCACGTCATATTCTGCAGGGTAGTTTGGAGTTTGACCTTACCGCAGTCGTCTTAAATTTGCAACTGTTAGGCTTGCCCCTCCTTTCCCCCCAAACGTAACCGCGTTATACCGCGTGTCCTCCAGGCCACCTCAGCACGTCATATTCTGCAGGGTCTCTTGGAGGTACTAGATTTGGCAGTCTGGAACCATCCATCAGCCAAGCGATAGTAATTAACCGCCATAGACAGTCATAGTGTGCTTGTATTGGCGCTTGCTTCCCCTCCTGGTATCCGTCCGCCGTCTGCTTATGGCCGATTAGTTATTGCTGGTTCCCTTTTCCACTGCTTAATCACCGTATTACCATGTCGCACCGCTTGTACGCCCGCTTACCGTCCCCGCTCGCCTGTAATTAAGACCATTTGTAGTATAAGTTGTACAATAAACACAAAATAAACTTCTGTTTGATTTTCACAATTTTAATAAACTTTTGACAATTGTTTCGCCACACAGTGGCTTCGTCAGATGGTGAGTACAAGACTAAATTCTTTATTACAAAGTGTGGGTATATATCAACTAATCTAGGGTAATAAAATGGAACAGTAATAAAATAAGGTACAAAATAATTTAGAAAATATTTAACAGCGGTGAACAGTTTAAATCTAGCTGGTCATTTAAAATGATATTACTATTTTTTAATTTATTAATTTCTAATGTCTCTAATAGTGACAATTTTAAGCCTTTATTTTCTATGTGCAAAATATCAAAGTTGTTATAAAAAGAATGATTTTCCTCTAGCAAATGGTTGGCATACGTCGAATCTAATTTATTGTTATTAAAACTACGTTTATGTTCCGACAACCTTTTTCCAAAATTTCTTCCCGTTTGTCCGATGTATACTTTAGGGCATGTACCACAAGTAAGCTTATAGACTCCACTTTTTTGTTCTTTTTTAGTTTTATCTTTATTGTTCTTGATAAATTTTCCTAGAGTGTTATTAGTTTTAAATGCTATTTTAATATTATGTTTTTTCCTAAGTTCAACTGAAAAAAAAAACATAATATTAAAATAGCATTTAAAACTAATAACACTCTAGGAAAATTTATCAGGAACAATAAAGATAAAACTAAAAAAGAACAAAAAAGTGGAGTCTATAAGCTTACTTGTGGTACATGCCCTAAAAGTATACATCGGGCAAACGGGAAGAAATTTTGGAAAAAGGTTGTCGGAACATAAACGTAGTTTTAATAACAATAAATTAGATTCGACGTATGCCAACCATTTGCTAGAGGAAAATCATTCTTTTAATAACAACTTTGATATTTTGCACATAGAAAATAAAGGCTTAAAATTGTCACTATTAGAGACATTAGAAATTAATAAATTAAAAAATAGTAATATCATTTTAAATGACCAGCTAGATTTAAACTGTTCACCGCTGTTAAATATTTTCTAAATTATTTTGTACCTTATTTTATTACTGTTCCATTTTATTACCCTAGATTAGTTGATATATACCCACACTTTGTAATAAAGAATTTAGTCTTGTACTCACCATCTGACGAAGCCACTGTGTGGCGAAACAATTGTCAAAAGTTTATTAAAATTGTGAAAATCAAACAGAAGTTTATTTTGTGTTTATTGTAAAATGTATTTTCATCAAGTAAAGGTCGAATCAATCAACTATTTGTATAAGTTGTAGTTACTAAGGTGTATATAAAGTGTAAATAATAATTAGTGTGTAGATTAAATGTAAATATGTTGAATAAGAGTCGTTTCATTAACTGTAGTGTGTAAGTTGCCTTTTTCCCGACCCCTGGCTTATCCGTTTCTTCACTGTAGTTGCCCGGCCTCTATCGTCCCGCCGATAGAGTAAAGTGGTGTTTCTGCACTCTAAACAGAAACTGGCGCCCGAGATATCCGTATCGTGAGCACCGCCGTAGTGTTGGGCGTCAAAGTGACACTTCTGCTCTTGTGTAGAACAGCGAGCTACGTCACATATGGTTTCTTGGTCGTAGATTGAGAACTTTCCATTAGCACGATCAATTACATGCTGCTAATGTAAGGTTTTTCTTGACCTTGAGTCATAATTTAAAATATTTGTCTTCTGTCTTCGGTCGTTCCATTTATGTCAATTACTTTATGTTCTGGATAATCAATATCTGCTGTGGCATCAAATCGCTTTCATTTGATATAAGTCGTTCATGGAATTTTGATATGATAGATTCGAGACACTAATAATCAATGATTTTTTGAGACTCACCTAAGACGTACCTATAACATGACAATCCTTTTCTAGGAAAATCAACTATTAAAATACATAAAATACCAAAAACCAAATTTTAGATGAATAAACAGTGAAAATAGGACTACAAATCGATTTTATAAATTAGTTATTGTTAAAATGTGACAGTTAACATCAAACTGTTTTCATCGCTTGCTAGAATAATTCGCTAGCAGCCTAGTCCAGCCGAATTGTGAACGTAATGAATCGAAATGTAATAAACGAGGAAAAAGAACTGAAAATATCTGCCGGAAATAATCTAAATAATAAATTTTAATTTTTATAATATCTTGTGTGTCCTTAACTTGTGTTTTCCATGGCTAATGAGACAAATAATACCGTTACAAAAAATGTAGAAGAGCCTAAATATCTGCAATATCTTCTAAACCCATTAAAATAAGTATAAGACATACCTGTGAAATTTTATAAAGGGACATGAAAAATTTCATTTATGTGAGATAATCAACTTCGAAGTTTTCTCTATAATATATCAACATTTTCTGAACACCCTGTAATAAATAAATTTTATCTGAACTGGTAATTAAAATAGACCTGATTTTAATCCGAAATGAAAGAATTTGTTTAACTCTTAAAACGGTGACGAAATAAGAATAGTAAAATGAACACCAAAATTTTTTTTATCTTAAATATCTTCAAACTATAAGCTTTAGACTTGTGGAAAAATTTTGGAAATTTTTTGAGGAAATTTTTGGAAATAAATAGGATGTTCCACACAATATCCTACTTTTATTAATCACTTCGTATACTTCCAACTAATTTTAGAATATTGAACATTTGCCTCCTACAACTTTTTTGTAAAACCATTTTTTATATTGCTGATAGTAAAGGAGGCATTGAATATTGTCACACCATTGACTCGCCCTGTAATTTTTTTCCCAAATATAATTTATTTATTATTGTTAAAAATTCTATGATCTGGTTTCAGCTAAAGCACCAAGAAATTTTTGTATTAATTAAGCGATTTACTTTCCAAATCTTCCTTATTTACCAGGAACATTTTTTGTTGTCTAGTTCTTCGGCATCCAAATCAAATGTTTAATACTAATATTTATCCTCTGCGGTTTAATATTCAATAGACGTGAAGAAAAATCACCATCCCAGTTAGTCATTTTCCTGATTTAAAAGCAGTATTCTTTTCAGTTTTCCTACATGGCTGGTAATATGATTCTAAACGTTGCTTAATAAATCTGACCTTATCCGATATACGGTGCAGGCAAAGAGAATGGAGAAGTTTGGAGTTTGTAAACACGTAACTTTTATCAGACTTAAACTTTTCAGATAATTTTCAGTATGTGCAATATTGGATGGCACGGTTTTGTTCTAGTGAAATTCAATATCACTGATTTTTTACCGAGGCTGTTTTAACCTTTTAATTATACTTATATTTTTAATACATACATATACCGGGTGTAACAAGATCATGGTACACCCCCTTTCTCCTTTAGTTTTGAAGATAATTGATTGAAATTTGGGATATTCTATATACATAATAAGCGGCACTTTTTGACATACAAGTGATTTTTTTTTACTTCCGTTTTCGCCGGAAGTGACATTAATTTTCGATTTTTACATGGAACATCCTGCATATTATTGCATTTTTGGAATCCAACGATACCAAATAAGTGACATTTCAAACGTCAGTATTTTTTATAATATAATTTCTAGTTTTCCATTTAAGAGGGCTAATCGAACCAGTGTTTGTAATTTTTCAAAATTTATTTCTTCCATACAGTTTGGTCAAATTACACCAAATTTGGAGGATCAGTAGTTGAAAGTGTATTAGAGGGTACATGTATGTCTATTTTAATTAATTTTCACTTTATGTAAGGAAAATTTACACTGTAAATATAAGTGAAATTTGAATGTGATTAGCTCCTGAATTATGATATCAATCGGTAAAATTCGAGGTAAAATTCATACATGTCTTCTAGAATGAGTCTTCATAACTATGCTCAGCAAGTTTAAAACTTTTATTCCGTACTATTTGGTTAAAATGAATTTTCTAAATAAGTATCTTTGTCACCACAAATGGAGCAAGGAAGTGTTACCTCTATCGAGAATCGCACCTCAATGAAGTCGGTGAATAAAACGTCCAGTGAAGGTATAGTCAAGAGCAAAATTATTCAGCGGCGTATGTCTCAAAACTTTCTAGAGAGTGACACATTTATCCGAAGCTTTTTCCCGACTAGGCCCCTTAGTGTGCCATGACAGTTCCGATTTATTTTAAATGATCTGTGTAATGCTAGAAAAATCGAAATCCTGTCAAAAATATTAAATTACGTAATTTATGAGCAAATAAAGTTCATCTAAATGGTTTTTGGAGCCAAACTCAATTTTTTCAAGAGAAGAGAAAGGGGGTGTACCATGATCCTGTTACACCCGGTATAGGTAGTTATTTCTTATGTAAATATTTACCACTCCATAATTTGGACTCCAAAGTGTTTATATACAAGCAATGCTTATTTAGGATATTAGAAATAGTCCATAACATATTTAGTTTCCAAACAAATAAAATCCAAAATAGACCCTGATCACAACGATATAAAAATTTTCACCCCATGTTTTTGAGCTGTAAATATTTACATAAGAAGCAACGCATACATTCCTAGACAATTCTTACTAAATTGTTGAATTATTTTAGGTTGAATTTTAAAGACATGTGTTTTCAGATGATCCAAAGGAAGAAATCCAGTGCCGTTAAATCTCGAGATCTTGCCGACCTATCTTGGACATCTCTCCTACCAATCCATCTCCCAGAAAATCTTTGGCCCGACCATAACCTCACATATAGATCATACCTGTTGTGTTCATGAAGCATCATATTTCCTTCTTCGTCAACCTCATTTTCCAAGGACTGGGTTTTGCATGAATCTATCAGATTCTCTAGAAGATTTAGATACAATTGTCCATTCAGATTTCCCTTGATGAAATATCTCCAGTAACAGCCACACATTGATACGGGAAAATTTTGGATAAAGATAGAGGGATTCAGAAATAAATTACCGAAAACTTTGATTTGTGTAGCTTCATCCAGAATATTGTGTTTTTTTTATTGCATTCGGGACCAATTGCTGTGAACTTTTGCACCAGATCTATTCAAGTATTGATCCTGTTCGATGAGCACAACGATTTTGAGTTCCATAATCGTACCAATTCTTTATTCTGAACTCTTGGGCAAAATAAGTAGACGAGGGAACTAATATAACAATATGATTTTAGTTTCTTAAATTTTGAGTATTATATAAAATCAATACGCCTTTCCACGAAATATTCTGAAAAACAATTATCTTGAGATGGTAGAATACAATATTTGGATGGAAACAAAATCCAAATAAAGGTCTTTTCATTTCAAGCAAAAACCGATAAAATCCCCCATTTATGCATAAACCGATAAATCTAAATAGAAAAATGCAAGAAATATTTTTTTAAATTTTGACGTCGTCCTTGGACTTAATTTCTACCATCATTGTGCTAAAATTTCTAAAATGTTTACGAGATTTGGCGATAGAAGATATTGACGAATTTCCACTAATTACTAAAATTGAATTTATCGAGTTTTGCATAATATATTTTGTTCCTGAATTACTACAATGAATATATACAATCAAAAGAAGTATAGAGTTATAACATTTAACACAGTTAAACTTTACGTTATGTGTTTGTCAATGTTCTTAAGATACTCCCTTTTTAATTAAAATTATTAATTAGAAAAATCGACATCACATTTTTCAAATTGACAGTGGAACCAAGATTAATAGGAAACAATTTAAATTGTTTTCACTAAAAGTGGTTAGCAGGAATTTTCCCGGTTGATTAAACAGTTAGCTAGGACAAATAATGAAGGGAAAGTTTGTCGACAAAGGCCTTCATTAATTACTAAGTTATCTGAAACTAGCCAGGTGCAGAACAGAATGCAGAAGTAGCCCTGTCTTCGATTCATAGGATTTAATGGGCTTGATTTACTCAGGAAACTACTTGATACATTGATATAATTTATTTATTGTTTTGTTTATTGCTATAAATATCATGTGATTATATCAATGTTAACATAACACGCAGTTTTCCGTGAAATACGAAAACACCATATACTGCTCTCGACGCGCGTTTTGCCAATCCAGTTGGCATCATCTGAAGATGATTAACAATAAGGTTAGGTAACAATGTTTCCTATTTATACCTAAATTATTGTCATGGTTCGGAGAACCGTGATCCGTGTACAAAGAGAGCGGGCTATCTGGGATTAGCCCTCTGTTACTATTCTTACTATTTTTATACTTTGTGAAACCCAAGCTTTCATATGCATCCAGCTGTCTAGTATTTGTCACATTCCTAATTAATCTTAAAGTGCTAATATCAATTTAATAGTTGTTCTCAAACGCTTGTTAGACAACACTAGACCTATCTGTTCTACCATATTCGAGATGGGCCATATGCTCTTTGAATCTGGTTTTAATTGATCGTCTAGCTTGTACAACATACTTTCGATAACAGACCTTATAGCTAATTTCGTAAATCCCCGACTTTTCATTTGTTTCAATTGTTATAGTTTATTACCTATGTCTTTAAAAATCTTACCAACATCAACACTTGGTGATTCGAGGATCGATTGGAATTGGATTTTCTCTTTCATTTTGAAAGGTCGAGGAATTTCAAAGTGTCTCTATAAATTTACGTTTTCTAATTATTCTTTTAATTAAGCTTACAAAATATACTTTACACACAGCTGTATCCTTCATCAATGTCATTTTTTTTCAAACCTCTCTTAATTGAGGGGGAGGCTTTATAATCGATGAATTAGAAAATTAAAACTCGCCATTTTATGTTGAACATAATGGTAAGAAGCCTTATGGATATATCTTAGAGTACTGGTATCTTTTCTGTATATGTCAAGTTCTACCTTATTTTCACTATTTCTGATTATTAATGCATCTAAAATTGGTTAGGTTAGGTTTGTTGTGAGTGTGTCTCAGTAGACCCTCCACTGCAGCCAGCAGGCCTATTGTGGCTCACGCCTAATAATATTTGACCCAATAAGTTCAGTCTCTTAATGAAACTGATAACTTTATTGGGTGTGAATGTGTCCAGATCCTCTGGCAGCAGTTGCCCTTTGCCAAATATTGAGAATCGGATCCTCTCCACAGCGGGAGAGGTGCATAAGATGTGGTCTGCCTTTTCATCATCCTCCAGGCATAGACGGCACTCGGCGTTTTCCTCTAGGCCGAGTTTATGCAGATGATAGTTTAGTCGGCAGTGCAATGTATATAGGCCTGTTAGAGTTTTCAGGTTTACCCTGCTTAACTCTAAAAGTTTCTTAGCTCTTGATTTCAAAGGGTATTTTATAAACGCCTTCGAATGAACTAATCCTGGTAACTCTTGCCAATACTGGAGAGTTTTCCTTTCAGCCCAGGTTGAGATAGCCATCTTGGCAGTACTTGAGGATATGCCAAGTATTGGTTCTGGTCCGATGAATCGTGATCCCGCTCCTTCTCTTCCTAAGGAGTCCGCTATTTCGTTACCTTCCATACCAGAGTGGCCGGGTATTCAGACCAGAGTCACTTTGTTATTTTTGTTGAAATAATTTAGAGGTTTCTGACAAGTTCATACCGTTTTGGAGTTACACCGGTAGGAGCCAAGAGCTTTTATAGCTGCTTGGCAATCTGAGAACATTTTTATTAATCTGCGTGTAAGATGCATATATTCCTACCTTCGTACACACAGTTCAATGACATGAACCGCAGCCTGAAAAATAGTTGCATGAGAATATCCTCACCCTTGGTCTATAGCTATGTACTAAGGCTCCTGTTCCCTCAGGAGTTTTGGAGCCGTCTGTAAACCAACAACTCTCTGCCTTCAGTAGGTCGGCTTTATTCCGATCCCACTCATCTCTTTCTGGAGAAAGGATGTTGAAGGTCAGCTCGTAGTTGGTCATGATAGGCATAGTATCCGAGGGCATTCCCAGGATGCTGTGATTCTCCAGCAACCTGTTCCGCTCCATTATACTAGTCTGCGGCATATTAATGGCATCTTGTTGCAGTCTGTAGGTTGCCCACCTGGACTCTCTCTCCAGATATATATGAAGAGGGGGCAAATCTAGGGAGGATTTCCATTGCAGCTGACAGTGTGGTGCTAATTCCTCCCCTTACGGTCATGCATGCTAATCTCTGCAATCCAGAAAGTTTGGATTTGGCCGTTCGTTGTGATCCTTTCGGCCACCAAATAATGGATCCGTATGATGGTCTGATGACCGTGATATAGATCCAGTAAATTTGTTGGAGACCCATGCCCCAGGATTTGCCACAAATACGACGGCATGTCCATAAGGACAGCTTTGCTTTGTGGATTACCTTTTCCAGATGGGAGTTCCAAATAAGTGATCTATCCAGAGTGATTCCTAGATATTTCACCTCCTCCGCAAATGGAATAGTTTCACCCATTAAGGTGGGAAGTTTTAAGTTCTCCAACTTCCTTTTTCGGGTGAATGGTACTATTACTGTTTTTTGAGGGTTTACAGACATCTGTTCCCTGTCACACCAGTTACTCACTGCATCCAGTGTCTCTTGAAGAGTATTTGATATTAGTCCTTCAGAGTTTCCTCTGACTAGTATGACTAGATCATCTGCATATGTTAGAACCTCAACCTCCCACAGTGTGAGAATAGCCAGTAGGTCGTCCACAAGAAGTGACTACAAAAAGGGGGGAGAGAACCCCACCCTGCGGGCATCCTCTCGTGGCTCTAAACTTAACTGTTTCTCCCTGTAGAAACGTTGTTATGGTTCTGTTTGATAGCATAGCATGAATCCAGTCGCCTATAGTGGGCTCAATTCCTCTGGCCGCCACTGCTGCATATAAGGAGTCGGGCAGTGCATTATTAAATGCTCCCTCAATGTCGAGAAAGGCTTCTTCCGCAATTTTCTTCATTTGAAGCGATTGGGTGATCTTCTCGACTAGGTTATTGAGTGCTAGTTCTGTTGATTTTCCTGTCTGATAGGCGTACTGATGGATATTGAGGGGGTGATGATTCAGGATGTTCCCCCTGATGTATCCGTCCAGCACCTTCTCCAGACCTTTCAACAGAAAAGATGTCAGGCTAATTGGTCTAAGCGATTTAGGGCTTGGTTCTTTCCTACCCATTTTTGGTATATATACTACCTTAACGTCCGACCAACTGGATGGGATATAGTTCCATACCAGACTAGCTCTGAATAGTTTAATGAGGAATGGGAGCAATATTTCCAGTCCATTTTGTAATAGAGCTGGAAAAACTCCGTCCCCCTCCTGGCGATTTGAATGGTTGGAATGATCTAAGGGCCCACTCAATTGCCGGTATTTTGATCACCTTTTTAGCCGTCAGCCAATCATTTTTAACAGGTCGTGCACTTCCTCTGCTTAAAGCACATGATTCTAGAAGCTGCAGCTACTAACCCTGCGAATTGTTTAGAGTAACTCTAATTAATTTGCTGAACGATTCTCATGTATATCGGGGATTTGGGGGACTGTTCGTTGTCGGAAGAACTGAAAAAAAAAACACTTATTTAATCTCATTATACGTATTGGTTGTTTCTTTTCTGTGTACATATCAATTAAAATCAGATTTTCTACAGCCTACTCTAATTTAAAAACATCTGGACTATACACACACAATAATAATTACTAAAAATTTATTTCCTAACTTCTACTAGCTCCGTGTACACATCCGGAAAATTTTAAACAAATTAATTAGGTATTTCACTTAACGTACACCGCAACTTACGCAAATTGAACTATTAGTAAACGACCTGTTCACGAATCGGAATGCTAATATAAGACCTGGATTGGTATTCAGGATCGTAGATCGTGACCATAAAGCTTGACCGTAGCTTCATGTACAAGTACCAAAATTATGGCCCGTTAACCCCATAATTACATATCTATTCCTGTAATTGACCCCGCTCAGAAGCAATTTAATTTCAATTAACTGGATAACATCTAATTCATCATACGGTACTTTGTTTCAAGCAGTTTATATTTAAATAACTATACACCTGTCTGATTCTAAAATAATAACTGATATTTGTAGGTAATGTTTTTATCTTAAAATAAACAAAAAGTATTTATTAGAGGATTTTTTCTTTGTAAAGATAAATATTTTCATTTATCAGGATTTTACGTAGGGAAAGGAACTGTGCATTTGTTTTTGGCTTTTATAAATATTTAAAAAACCAAATATGATATTTAGAATAGTTTAAAATTTTGCTACCATTCTAACAACTATATCAATACAAAATTTGTAAGGCACTTTAAAAATCTAGATCAACTAAAAATACAAATGTTTTGTCACAATTTCACAAAACACTTAAAAACATTCTTTCTATGATCGGCTAAAATTTGCTTTGAAGACCACGTGGGATCATTCGAAAATTCTAAAGATATTTATGGCTCAGGGAATAAAAAAGGGGGGTAATAGCTGAAAAGTGGGATTACTGTAACGTACAATTTGGGGAATATCGCTAATGCTCAATATTTAGTATTGCAAGCAGTGGCGGTTCGTGGGTCAAGAGATAGGTAGGGCAATTAGAAAAGTTTACTGTATTACCTACCTTTTAAAGTGATTTAAATTCCAAGTCGATTCTCCGGTTTTTTGAGTTGCAAAGTGGTCAATTACTTTTTTATTAAAGTATTTTATCTTCTTTATTAATGCCTTTTCTATGGTAAGCATAGCTAAAGAAGATAACCTTTCCTGACCCATGGTATTTCTTAAAAATGTCTTTATTCTTTTTAAGGTGGAAAAACAACGTTCACTTCCGACGGTAGTCATAGGGAGAATACACAAGATTTTTAACAGTTTGACACTTTTAGAAAAGCATTGCACAAATTATTGTTAATAAAAAGCTGTAACAAAGCAACTGCACCTTCACTATTGGAAAAATATTCTCGGCTATATAATACTTCTAATTCAGTTTTAAGTTTCTAATGATTTATGACTGGATACTCCATTTTAACTAATTTAAACATATCTTTAGGAAAGCTTTTTTTATAATCTTTAAATCGATCTGCGTGAAATAACTGAGACACTGCTAAATGATTACTAAAGTCAAATCTGTTTTTAATCTCAGATGTAATTATATCACAAACTTCTAATGAAATTCTCCTTTTTGATTCTTCCGTTTTACATCTATGGGCAGACTGTATGGATGTCTCCTCCAAATAGTTATTATTTATTTCTGATGTCTTCAATTTTACTATTAAAAACGCCAATACACTTATTTACTGTTATGACATCGATATTACATTTTTGTAATTGATTGAACAATACTTCAAAATGAGGCATAACTAAATGAAAAAAATTTAACCAGTAAAGAAAATGTTCATTTTGTAAGTAGTTTTTTAAACCGACAGCTTGGTTTAGAGTGTTGTTTTCTGATTCATTATCAATGATTTTTTCTAAACAATCTAATAATTCTGTTCGATAGGTATAAACAGTCTCTATGCACTTTGTATTAAAATTCCATCGTGTTGGAGCCGCTTTAGGTAATCTCACCTTAACAACATTATCTAACACGGCTGTTCTTTTTTGGCGATTTTCACAAGAATGAAGCAAAGCTATGTAAATTAGCAAAAAAAATTGTTATGCGTTTATCCTGACTTGATGCTTTTTGTAAAATTAACCGTTTCCGTAAAATGTGTCAGGGACATTGTCCCCGCCAGTGTTTTCTGTCTCTTTTGCTTTCTGACGATTCGCGCATAAGTCTATTTCACTTTAATTCGTTGTAAATTCGGTCCGTAGCTAGCTTTGAGGACAAGTTGTGGATTGACCCAAGATTTTTTAAATTCTATAAATGAATAATGTAATGAATATGAATGTAGAGGCTCGATATTTGAATAGTGTTGTGCATAGAATGAACTAGAAACTTTAATATATTTTATAAGAATATTAAAAATATATATATTATATATTTTTAAACTTCAGAAAATGAATAGCTCAATTTTTTTTATATGTACGTGGGAGGTCATTGACCAAATGACCCTATAGAAGAACCGCCAGTGATAGCAAGAGCATGTATATCACATTTATTTATAATATGCATAAATTGGGACTTGAAAATAGATAGATATATCCAAATCCAAGTGTTGGGTCGATAGCAAAGCTACGCTTGTAAATACTTTTATAACATAAGGACCCATCACAGCATCTTTGATGTAAATGACATCCGTAGAATATTATGATCGGTTACTAAAACAAAATTTATTTGGACTTTCTTTCGTTTTTGTCTTACTGTCCCAGTTAGTGTTTGATTATGTTTCAATAATTAAGTTGCTCTGGTTAGGGGTAAAAAAGTTTACTGTTATAGTTATTCCGTAACCTCTTCCTTGCACTAAATAAAACACAACTCTTCGACGTTGGTCGTTTTCAGGTGTACTATTCAGCTTGTCTATGTCGAGTTGCATATTCCAAGCATATGAGTTTCTATATCGCATAATGCCCTAATTTTTATATCATATCTTGCCGACTTTGATTTGATATAAACTCTAAATGGAATCTACCTATAAAAGCAATAAGCTGCGCACAATACAAACGTTGACGTTGGGAACATGCATTTTCACAGCTTATAACGAACTTCTTCAACTGGAGCAAGTTTACATTTTGCTTGGCATTTTCAAGGCATCTCAAGATTATCAAATCTGATAAATGTAAGCAAGTCTTTCATTCTACAACGAAATATTGTTTTAAAAAAAAGTTACGTTTAAATCTAGGGGACTTGTGGGTCCACAACTCCCACTATATCAATGTTGGGGACTAAAACGGAAATGAAACTTAA
Organism: Rhamnusium bicolor; assembly: GCA_029963845.1. Classification (NCBI taxonomy): domain Eukaryota; kingdom Metazoa; phylum Arthropoda; class Insecta; order Coleoptera; family Cerambycidae; genus Rhamnusium; species Rhamnusium bicolor. The sequence continues at coordinate 30,530 of JANEYF010002554.1, read as the reverse complement.
ATCCAGCAGATTAACATTAAATGATTTTTTAAGCGATATCAAAACACCACCGCCTCTACTTGTACTAGTTTAGTTCAAATCACGGTGGTCTGATTAAAAAGTGGCATAATGATTACTAAACAATTCACTGCCACATATTGAAGAGTTCAGCCATGTTTCAGTGGTAATTATTTAGTATACGATAAGATGCTTAAATTTTCCAGAAAATTTTTCCACCCCCCCAAAATATGTTTTTTTCGTCGGAGACAAGCCGTTATGGAGAAATAAAATAAAAAATTTTGCACTTTCACAGATATCTGTCACTTTTTACACTGGATATATCTAACGATTTGCATTATTTCCCTCACCCCAATAACACTCTGAATGGTTTGGAGTATAGTATACGTCATTTTTTATAATAAGAGTAATTTTTTTCCTTAGAAAAACAGCTTTGTATTTGGGATAACGCCATTACATGATAAAAATGCAACTAAAATGTATGTGAAATTAGCGTCGCGTTTCAGATAGTGTCTAAAGTGCCTCGCAAACAATTTCCCACTATATTTAACAGTTTTTTAATGACAGGCGATCGGGCGACAAGGTAAAATTTGTTTCATTAGCTTTTATTTATTTATTTATTGCAATTTTTATTTCTTTACTGAATTCTTATTTTCGGTGATTTTCAGAACACGCCCCTCTGAGATACCACAAAACCAATTATACAGACACACTCTACACATCATCAAATGTTCATTGCACATTGTCATATCCTGTGCAAACATGCCTAACTGCCCTTAAATAAGTTATAAGATTGCATTCTTCAATAACATTAAGAATTATTCCTTGCCCTATAAATTTTGGGTAGAAGAGGGTAGTTTTAAATAGGGTGCTTTTTATTTAGGATTATGGTTACAATAAAAGGGGTTGGTTTGGCGAATAATTTTAATATTACGAAAGGGTGGTTTCACTATAAGGGGTTATTGTAACCATAATCCAATGTGAAAAGCACCCTATTTAAAACTTACTTTTATAGGGCAAGGAATAATTCTTAATATTATTGAAGAATGCAATCTTATTAATTTATTTAAGGGTAGTTAGGGATGTTTGTATAAGATATGACAATGTGCAATAAGCATCTGATGATGTGTAGATTTGTGCAATAATACAACCTAACCTAACCTAATACCTGTTCCTCTCCTTTCCTGGCGAAGATAATTTCTCATACCTTCTCGTTGGTCCTTGCTGAACAATAACATATTGAAAGATATAATCTATTTCTTTAATTACGTTATCGACTAAATGAGCAACTTACCCTAAAAATGATCCGATCTGGTTCTACACTGAACGTTAGTTATACAATGTCGTATCTTTAGACACAACAGAATAGAATCGCACCTAACTTCTCCGTGACTATGAATGATTTGTCACGGTACAGCATTGTCCATGAATTTTCGTATTTAAAACATGGTTTTTAATATGTGACAGATGTGTGTGAAAACGCAATTATTTTATATTTTTTTCTCATTAACGGCTTCTCTCCGGCGAAAAAAAGTACATATTCGTGTTCTGCGTACCTTATTTGGCGGGGGGGAGGGGTAGAAAAATGTTCGGGAAAATTTAAGCATATTATCGTATACTAAATAATTACCGTTTCAGTGAAGGCAATTAAATCATATTGAGAAGATACAGAATCATTATATAATTAATTGGTTTTAGTTTTAAGGCCACGTACATTTTGATAATAAAAATGAAACAATTTATTTGAGGTAAAATTTGGTGAGATATTTGCCACATTTTGCCTATATCCATAACTTTTTCAGACTTGTTCCTCAGTGGTTTCTATTCACTTACAAATAACGATGATCTATCTGTTGTTCAATAAAAATTAATGAACACTTATTACCTTATATAGCTATAAACAATTTTTAGGGAGATTACGTACCTACTATTTAAAAAAATATGATTTACAACAGACATACTAACTGAAAAATTTCTACCTATAATAACACGAATTAGCAGTATTGTCTAGTTTTTCAATAACACGGCTAATCGCTTATAAATGCTCAATTAAAGTGTTTAGATCGATTATACTGTACTACCTTTTCAATTAGTCTGATGGCCTATCATTTACTCAATTATATATTTATAAAAGTGTTGCCACACAGAAAGTGCCAGTGATAATATATTATCTTCCTGTACGGTGAATACTGTTATATCCTTTTTGCTCCAGGCTTTAGTTACATGTTTCAATTTCAAGGTGGAATATACTTATTTCATGAAACCGTTCCAGACACCTTAGGGGGAACTTGACAAATTGACACCATCAATTACTTTATAATTAGCAATACAGAAACTACAGAAGCATTCAGAGTTTACCATCAAATGATAGACTTATTCCCTGATATGTTCTGTTACAGATTTTTTTATTGCGTAATTAAATAAGTAGAAAATACTGTTTTTTGATTATCCAGTATTCACTTTATTTTGTTCATTTTGCGACTAGTTTCATCCTATTTGGATATTTTCAAGTAACCAAAATATAGAGACATCCTTTTCCTACAATATCTACCGTAAACCAACATACAGTGACGCTACTATTCTTTTTCATTCCTATAATACTCTCTCTCATAAATAAAGCTGCAAATCGTTTGTGTGTATCATGGTGGTAGAGTACAGATGTACTTACTATCGTTGGCATTCAGATTGACCGCGAAACTCTTTCTCCAGTCCAGTCTATTATTAGCTTTCGAATTGTGTACACATTAAGTCACTTGGGCGTATTGCATATTGTTTTTGTGTTTGTATTTCATTTGTTGTACTGTATTGTTGATATTAATTTAATAATAAGGCATGGCAGACGTACGCAGGGGTAGAAAACGACCATTTGCTGACAAAGTGAATAAATTCATAGGAGAATTCCCGGATTTATTCTATGATGGTGCTAAAATAATTTGTAAAGTGTGCGAGAAAGATTTGATGTGTTGGGATAAGCGTAATTGTGGACTTCACGTAAATAGTGTACACCATAAAAAAAAATGGCGTGCCTTGGACAACACAGTTTATGTTTAATTTACTGTTAATGCTGATTGCCTGTGATGTTCCGCTGCACATACTCGATAAGCAACCATTTCGAGAGTTCTGGAATAAATACAATGCCCAGATGAAGTTACCAAGTCGCACAACGTTATGTAACTATCTACCAACTGTACACGTAGACATGGTAAATAATATGAAATGTGAATTAAAAAATACACGGCTGTGGTTATCTGTTGATGAGACAACCGATTGTAAAAAAAATTCTGTTTTAAATATTATAATACGAACACTGGACCCTCTTAAGCCGACAGTTCCACTGTTACTAGCTAGCAAAAGACTAAGTCAGTGTACTAGCGAAACAATTACCAGGGTGGTGCTGGAGACGTTAGAAAAAATTTGAACTGTCAAAAAGTCAAGTGTTGATGTTTGTGACTGATGGCGCCGTGACAATGCGTTCGGTAGGCCGTTGTTTGCAAGAACAAGGTTGTACGTTTATACATGTTACGTGTAAAGTGCATGCTTTACATCTTGTGGCAGAAACTATTAGAAAAGGTTTTCCAGAGGTGGATGCATTAATAGCAAGTACAAAAAAAGAGTTTCTTAAATCTCCTAAACGTCTCCGTGCATTTCATAGCAAGTGTCCCAGTATTCCTGAACCACCACAGCTGATTCTTTCATGTTAGGGAACATGGTTGCAGGCAACTTTTTATTATGTTGAATATTTCCAACAAATAAGAGCTGTGATACAACAATTCAATCCAGATGAGGCTACAGCTATGAAGGAAAACCAGACAAAATTCGAGGATATTTCCGTTGAAACAACTTTAATAAATATTGCGAAGAACTATAAACCATCACATGAAGGCATAAAAAAATTAGAAAATAGTGCGTTGTCGTTAGCAGAGTTACTGCAAATAGTGGACGAAGTAAATCTACTGCTACACGCTATAGGTGACGCAACAAATGAGCACGTTAAAGAAAAGTTCGCAAGTGTGTTAAATAAAAACTCCGGTTTTACCAAATTAAGACAAATATGTGATGATGCAGCCCCAGATCCGTTAAGTGCGTTCAAAGACTATTTTACGTATGCGTGCATTACATCAGTAGATGTCGAACGGTCGTTTTCAAAATATAAGAATATATTTTCACCAGAGCGAACATCACTCATGGAGACAACCATGGAAACATACCTGATGCTGCAAATTGGCTACACATCTTCTCCAGTTTGTGATAAGCAAGCTAGTTCATCAAGCTAGTTAAGAGGGTAAGTTTTACATACATTGTTATAAATTGTAACAGTTTATTGTTTCTCGTATTAGTTAATTTCGCGTACGCCATTGTCCCATGGAACATTTTTGACAGCGCTACTCATAAATTAGTCGCATATAACTCATTAACACATCGAGCTTCAACATTCCTTTATCCGAAACAGATTAAAAAAAATAGACACAAAAATACAATAAATAAATATATTAGACACTAATGTAAATATGTATTCAAGAAGGGGAAAGTATTTTCTTTTCGATAAACTTCGGTTTACAAGTATTCCTTTGATTCATGTTAAAGCTGAGTGTTATGATTCTTTTTTCAATAGCAAAAATTCTGCCAGTCAGTGGCCCTACATCAGACCAGAATTTTAAAGGACATGTGAGAATACACTAATGCACAGTATACCTCCATGAGTCCTGATTCATTTAAAGTAGATTTTAATTGAAGTATGGCAAAATATGCTTTATTTAAAATTATGCACACATGATCAACATGAGAGTCTCATGTCAACGTGCCATCAATATATGTACTTAGGAATTTTGTTGCTTATCAAAAGAAACAAAGAAATCTGATATGGTTCATCTAAGATAAAAATGTTAAAATGTGGTCTTGTTTTCGTTAAGTAGAAGGATATGACGCTAGGCACTAACATTTTCAAATACAGTTTTTACTTTCCAATTCATTTCATCAGCAGAATCAGCGACTACTACTATTATTACTAATATCATCAGAATACATAACTATCAAATTATCTTTGAAAATACTAGGTAAATCGATAACAAATGTCATAAATAGTAATGGCCTTAAAATAGAACCCAGTGTGACTCCCAAATTAACTTTATGTTTCACAGAATTCACATTATTATACTTGACCTTGATATTTCTATCATCCATATAGGAATATATCCACAGTAGTAGATAACTATTTACGCCAATCTTTGGCAATTTAGCTAAAAGGATGGTCTTATCTCCAATATCAAGAGCTTTAGACAAGTCGAATAATAGAGCTACCACATACATATTTGCCACCATCTATATTACTGTAAACATAATCTAAAAATTGACTAGATGTGGTCTCTATAGATCTTTCTCGTCTAAAGCCATGTTGAGATTCAATGAGCAGGCTCTGTTAAATGAAGTAAATTATTTTTTTATCCAATACATTTTACTTTTTTAGTTTCTTTCCAATTTTATTTTTGCCTTTCGTTAAATTTTATTCAGGCATATTAAAAAAAAAACGGGATAGAAAAAACTGTTTGGTTACGGGTCTATTAGATGCAACTAGAAGTCTTACAGCAAATGGTCAATATTACCACCGAACCGTTTACACAGATACAAATAAGTGTCAGAGAAGTTTAAATAAAAAGGTATACCTCTTGGTACTAAAGATTATAGTAAATTGTATTGACAAAATCTGCTTCCATTATTTATAAATCCGTTTGTCGACCAATTATAGAATATGCAAGTGTTTTATTTATGACGTGCAGAAAACCAGCATTACAAAACTTAAAAGTAGCAGAAACTGCATCCTTAAGAGCCATTACCAAAATGAGGCATCCAGATAATCCTCTACACAACCCATCAAACGAATTTCTCTATACTCGAACACATATAAACCCAATAGACCTTCGTTTCCAAGATTTATCAAATAGGTTTGTGTTTCGCCCTCACAACATCGAATTGATTCAACCCCATTGCAGAATTCGAAACAGACAGGCAAGATCTAAACTTAAATTCCCAGAGCGGACCCTTTACGAGGAGATTTAGGCTTCAGTCGAGGAAGAAATATATTTTTCAATTTTTCAACCTTTGCAGTGGTGTTTTTTTTCTAAATCATGTATTAATTTCTCATTTCAAAACATAAAATATTTTTAATGTAACAGCCACTTTGTACAAAAATTATGGGCTGAAAGACCTCGGTCAATGGCCTTTTGGGGGTAACCAATAAATAACGTTTATTATTATTATTATTATTATTATTTTTAGTAAATTGTAGTAATATTTGACATGTTTCCTTTTTTATATATTCGTAATACGTAAAGAAAAGTTTTTATTCAAAATGAAAGTTAGGTATGGGCCGTTCTAATCTACTATTAAAGTGAATTTTCCACGAAACGCTTTTCAAATATTTACGAAATTTTTACAGTAGTTTCTAATGTATTAAACAAACTTTATACAAATCAATTTTCCATGTGGCTAACGAAAATTATACCTTATTATTCAATAAACGTAAAGGTTAATGTTTAAGTTTATGTAAATTTAATGTAGTCGACGTACACTAGGCAGTGCCATGGTTTATAAGTAGAGCATAGAAAAAGTAGAGGAATAATATTTTGTTAGCTTTGTTTGGTATTTTAATAATAAAAAGCCAACCACAACCAAATATACAGTGTGTCCCACTTTAGCTGGAACCACTCGAATGTTTTGGTTAATATTAACTGAATCAATCTGGCTTTTTTCTACTTTATAGTTTACTAAAATAGTCACCTAACACCGCTCTCGGTACCTGCTTCGCAAGTCGCTATCCGCCAGAGACATCTATAATGTCAAGTCGGATAGTAACATTTGGACGATATGAGAAGTTTCACATACCTCTCACCACTACTCAATATACCTTAATCAGTATATGACTAGCAGGTTGGCCACTATCATTTGTCTGTTCCATAACCTATGGCACACTGAGGAGAACTAATAAGTTGGAAACCGGTCTATGTCTGTTTAGGAATTGACAAATGATATTGGCTACCGATTTATCATGATAATTCAATGCAGGTCGGGGTATTTGCCCGCTGAGTAGTTGTTTCGTTCAAATCATATTTAATACCTTTTAGATGGCAAAACCCTAGCCCAATGTACAGAAAAAGGCCAAGAATGGCCAAACAGTATTAGGAATCTTTTTATAGAAAAATTATACCAAGAAAAGTTATTAGAATGACTTCAAATAGCTAAATGCGAAGTTTCTTGAAAAAAATAAAAATTTCGAATTTTTTTTGGTGGAAAAATGTCTAAACACGATATTTTTGCAATGTAATAGTTGCTAGAGATAATAAAAAACAATTGTAATCGATTTATTTGATATTTGTTAAGAACGAACTATCAAATATTGCTGCACAAAACAGTAGCTGAGAAAGTTAAGGTTACTGGTGATCATGTGAGATCGACAAGAGAAATAGCTTGATCATTTTATTTTAATATTTATTAGGCATTCAGATCGTCTTCAAGTCAAGTTTTCTCCATATTTTGCCCAATTAAGTGGCATTAGAAATATATGCATCGTAATCCTAGGATAATTTCGAATATTATTAGTTTTACAATTTTTTTTCTATCTTCAAAAATAAAGTGGTGGGGAAATGGCAAAAAAATTTTTTTTAAATGTCGATTACTCCGATTAGACGGAATTTAACAAACTTAGTCTCATTACAAAAGGCTTTGCTTAGTCTATCGAGTGCACTTTACGATGTTTTCATTTGATTATTACCGTCGCCGCTAGAGGATGTTATCTGACATGTCAACAAATATCGTGCTTTTTCTTAAAAAATTTAAATAGAATGGTATGTTTATTTTTACACAGTCAAATAGATTATTAAACGCTTCAGATGACAGTGAAAACCGCAACTCGATAACTTTTTTTTAACAGTAGATATTAGCAAACAAAATTGAAATTATGAATTATTATCAGATCTTGGTGTTGAAATATGCAAAGTAGCTGTTGAAAACAAGTTAGCTGTGAAAATGACACTATGAAGAAACAACATAATATGTCAAAAATATTCAATTTGTCATTGTTGCTATTTTGTGTAGTATTTACTTTTCTAATTGAATTTGTTTACGTTTTGGAATTAGTTCTTAAAATTATAATGATTCTTAGAAATGAAAAAGCATTCGACATGTTAGCGATTTACTTTGTTACCAGAGTCTATGTGTTGCAGTACCCTGAAAGACGGTACACGAGTTTTTATTCGACTGGCATATCGTTTACGTACGACAGGATCTGTGCAACTTCCTGTGCATCGGATACTCCGTAGAAGTAACACCGAGGAAAATGTTATAAATGTATTAGAATATGTGCATTTTAATCCTCATTTAAGTACTAGAGTAATAGCCAGAGACTTGGGAATATGTCGAACCACTGTTCGAAATATTCCGAGAGAACATAAGTAAGTATTTATTTATAACAAATTGGTTCATCATAATTATTAGAAACATAGTGGATTTATGCAAAAAGAATTGTTTTAAAGTTTATAAAATTTATATTTTAAAGATAATGATATAAAGTTTTTTGTTTTACGGCTATGTAATGCTATTGTATCTCGGGGTTATCAACAATTTAGAGCAAGTATGGAAAATATATGACATGCAAAAACAAACAATTTTCATATATTGCTCTGACGAACTTTTACAAAATATACTAGATTTGTTTGATTTTTTTAGGTTGCATCCATATCACAGAGACTGGATTATTGTAACTGGCTGTTGCAAATGATAGAGGAAGATCCTGGATTACATTCACGTATTTTATGGTTAGATGGTACTGTAAATTGCCATAATATGCATTATTGGTCTGAGATGATTCCGCGTTGGATATGAGAAGTCCAATCTCAGGGTCGTTGGTCTATGTATGGTGCGGAATTCTAGGTGGATAAATAATTGGGCCTTTTATTTTCAATGAAACTCTTAATGGAGAACGCTATCTTTTTTTTTAAGAAACGAATTGCCGCTTCTCTTAGAAGACGTAGATCTAGCAACTCGTCCTGATATATTTTTCCAACATGATGGGTGCCCGGCGCATTTTTCTCTGAACGTTCGAGATTTTATAGACCAGACATATCCTGACAGGTGGATAGGACGTGGAAGTCTATTTCATTGGCCAGCCAGGTCTCCGGACCTGACTTGCCTAAATTTTTATTTGTGGGGCGAATAAAAGATCTTGTTTTTGCCACCAGACCCACTACAAGGGACGACATGATTGAGAGAATAAGAAATGCCATTCAAAGTATTTCGATGTCAGAAGTAGAGACTTCCGTTCAATCCATTCGCCAAAAAATGAATTCTTGCATCGAAAATAATGGACGATATTTTGAACATCTAGGGCCCCACTAATTATATTCTAATTCTTTTAAAGTATTGTAATGTGTTCTTTGCGTTTATTTTATTAATTTAATTTATTAATTACTAATTTTTATATTACATAATATATATTCTACTAAATAATTTTGACATATTATCTTGTTTCTTCATTGTGTCATTTTCACAGCTAGCTTGTTTTCAACAGCTACTTTGCAAATTTCATCGCCAAGATCTGATATTAATTCATAATTTCAACTTTGTTTGCTAATATCTACTGTTAGAGAAAAGCTATAGAGTTGCGGTTTTCACTGTCATCTGAAGCATTTTATGCTCTATTTTACTGTGTACAAATAAACATACCATTCTATTTAAATTTTTTAAGAAGAAGCACGATATTTGTTGACTTGTCAGATAACGTCCTCTAGCGGCGACGGTAATAAACAAATGAAAACAACTTAAAGCGCACTCGATATACTAGGAAAAGCCCTTTGTATCGAGACTAAGTTTGTTCAATTCCGTTAAGTCTAATCGGAGTAATCGACATTTAAAAAAAAATTTTTTGGCATCTCCCCATCACTTTATATTTGAAGATAGAAAAAACAATGTTAATAAGATTCGAAATTCTCCCAGGATTACAATGCATATATCTTTAATGCTACTTAATTGGGCAGAATACGGAGAAAACCCTAATTTTCTGTTTGGTCATGGCTGTTACGCCCCCGAGCGGCCATTTTAGAAACTCGAAAATATTTTCCAGCGATTTTTCAGGGTCACTTTACTTATGACAATTTTGTCCCTAAACTTGTGCGTTGATTAGTTTCTGAGATATGGCCGGCGTCAATTCTTAGTTGCCCATCCGGGTACATGGAATCCTCGAGCAGGTTTGCGTGAAGTTTTAGGTAATTTAAATTTAAGTAAAAACAGGTCATGTGAGTCTACTTCGCAAAAAATTAAAAGCATACAAATCCAAATTTCTTCATACCTCAGAAGCAAATTATGAATTTAGAGGGTTAGAATACTACTTTTGGGCACAAGGTATCGTCGTTGATATTGCAATTGGACCTATGTATGTCAAAAATAACGATTTGTTAGGAGACCGAAAAAACAGGCATCTAAAATTAGCATATACGTAAATGATTCTAATGTGGTTAATAATTAATAGATCAGCCTCAATTTACAATGAAAAAGTGTGAATCAATAATATTTTTTTTTCCAGAAAATAAGGTTACATGACATTTTACAGCTAAAGGCTGGCTAGTCAATGTTGACATAAGATATATTCCCTAGGCGTTGTAAAATTATTTGGAGGAACTTAATGGCTATTTTTTACAATTAAGCGGATTTAGACAAAACTAAATTAATTATAATATATTGTCGTTTTGTGAGAGAAAATCGGTTACTTGTTACTTTCATGAATTTTATTCGCAATGACAATACATGAGCATATTTGTGGATTTTTTCTTAGGTTATTTTTTCATTTTCAACTAATAGTAGAGAATATGGATTTATCTCTGCCAATAGTTTTAAGAAAACCTGGATTTTAAGATACCAGAAAACGATCACAGTTTCATTATACAAAACGATGATGTTTCTGTTATTTAAAGCATCTTTATGAACTCTACCGTAGTCACGATAAAAACAAATCCCTAAAATCATGAAAGTTATTCAATAAAACATAAATAAAAGAAAACAGAAAGTGAAAAGAAGAGTAACAACCCTCATTCAGCTACTTTTTTCAAATTCTTCATTGGTAATACGAATGAAATGAAGCTTTGCATATAGATGAATTGAATTGGAAAATTTCCAAGTTGGAAATATATCAGACGCATCTGGCATCCACCCGACTTAGGTAAAAACTTGTTCATATACGCCATGCTGTGTTCTCTTGGAACAATAAAGGATACGAACGAATACTTCAGAGGCATAAGTGTCTTACAAAAATGTCGGAACTTTCTTACACTTGTTTCCTCGTTTTGTAATTTAGGAACAAATTTCTCCCTATTTCTTTTTTATCACTTGTATGTAACTTTCTGTATAAATGGTGATTCTAAATGGTAATCAAAGATTTTACAGTGTTCAAGGTTCCAAATAATGTGCTTAAAAATAGAAATTAAAGAATGACCAGACATATTTCCTCATATAGAAGTAAATCAAATTGTTTATACCGGGTGTGTTAATTTTATTCTGCGAAACTTCGCGAACGATTAGAACATTTAAAAATAATAAGAAAAATAGTTAGTTAAGTGTAATGAAATTAAGTTAAAAAATTATTATACCCAGTGTTCTAGATACCCAAGTAACAATTTAAACACCTTTTAGATTTATTCAGGTTTTATCAGTGTTTTATAGTGGCCAGCTCATAAACTACTGATTTATGATAGATTTATTATATGCCAAGTTTTGACTTAAAGGAAGTTTTAGAAAACTGTTTACGATGTTATATCAATACTAAATTATTTTTAGTATTTATTGGCTCATGACTGACTTATCAAGGCATTTGACAAGCCTTCAATAAAACTGTATAGCCGTTAAGTCCAAGTTAGGAGTATTGAGTGTTACAGAGAATTAAGACGTATTGTGGTTTTATAATTGCCTTATGAAATTGTTTTGGGGTAGTTGGCCCAGTTATAAATCTAAAATGCTTTGAGATCATCAAGTTTCATGTCGAACCTTCATAAAGCCAACTACTTATTAGAGTTTTAATGGAGCAGACAAAAATCTGTAATAAATCAATCTTAAGCATTAAAGAGTTTGGTTCCCTCTTTCCAGAATATAATGTTTTAAAATATCGCCATAGTCGGGATGCTGTAAAATTGCAACTTTCGTCTTAAAGAGTCAAAGCGATAAAAAATAATGTTATTCGGTTCAATTGTCAGCGGTACTCAAACAGTATCATACAATTTTCGAAATTCCACGCGGGTCAGATGTTCGTTAGCATATAAGCATCCTTTACAGTCATACGGAAATGGCAGTATTTCTAGCAATTTGATTGGCCGTTTCAAGGCCACGGCATGGCGTGCTCATCAGATATCATTTTTAAAGGGGAATTCGGCACCGTGAAAATAAACAAACTATAATAAAGGGCAAGGAAAATAAACAAACTATAATAAAGGGCAAGGAAAATCTTACTAAGGAACTAAAAAATACTTATTTAAAAAAAAATAATAATAAGTTTGTGATTCGAACCCTGGACCTACCGCGTGCTAGGCGAGTATCTTCTCTATCGTCTAACGAGTTCCTTGCTGACAAACAATTCTAAAAGGATTTAATACACTTTGACATGTCATGTAACTGCGCATGCCCTGCAGCTATGTTAAAACGGCCAATGAAATTGCGATTAATACTTCCATTGCCGTATGACTGTAAGGAATACTTATATGCTGTTCGTTATGGTACAGCTCGAACAGGAAACAAGGGTCCACCATTTCCTTTTTCAGGAGTGAAATGATTTTTTACCTTTAGTATAAACTGATGTTAATCTCGAGTTCAATACTTTCCTTTCGATTGATTCATGATTGTTTTCATATGAGTATTTTTCAATAAACAAATTCACGGTCTTAACATACGTGTTTCCACTTTGGCTACTTTAAGTTATGAAAAACATGAAATGAAGAATTTATTCATGTTTTCTGGCAAGAATATATCATTTTCTTACAACTTTTAGTTCTTATCCACTTACGTAAATAGATTTTCTATATCAGGGCAACATTTTACCTGCTCAAAATGTTCTCTAACTAAAAATTGCTAATTTAAATAATGTCGTTACATATAATTCTAATTTGTAATGTTAATTTTAGGAAAAACAGAAAACACGAATTATATAGTTGAATGAATTTCAAAATAAAAGCACAATTATATTCATTTGATTGGCTCGTCGTAGCAAACGATAAATTCCAAATTTTTATATAGACCATTTTATATACTGTGCATCTTTTTTTCAGCATTACCCTTAAGTCGTTAAGGGCATGCTTTTGCATGCACTGATTTGTTTTTGTTGCCATTATAGAATTTAAATTATAGTTTTAGGAGTTGTATTAGTTTAACGTAATATTTTTAAGACCGGACCGATCCCGCTCCACCTGACCTAATAATTGCCCCAATGTTTCCATACACGGGGATGCTAGATCGGCAACAGACTGGATGTCCGGCACGGGACATATACACCTTGTTGTTTTCTTAATAGAAATTAATATTTTGAATAAAATTGTTTCGAATTTGATCTGACAATTGAAACGAATAAAATTATTTTTGAGTTTGACTCATTGAAAAAAGTTGCAATCTTACACCGGCCCGATTTTAATAAAATTAGCGCATTGGATAAAAAACGAGGAAGGCGCACAGAGCAAATGGGTGTAGTGTCGCGAAAAACTAAATTTTTAGGTTATGTTAACCGGGCACCATAAACCGTATAGATTTTAAAGTGGTTGAGTTATGAGTTATGTACTCAAAATATTTAAAATGAGTTTTAAAATAAGCCTACAAGTTTCAAGCAATATGATAAGGCCAATGAGCTTTAAAATATACTTCTACAAGAATAAATCGACATACTTAAAGAGCAATTGGTAATAGGCATTTTAAGACAAAACATGTTTCAAGTAGAATTCTTGAAGACTAATAGGGTTTATACGAACTACCGCCCTTATTTCTAGCGGCAAGAGATGTATAACGATCAACCATATTAGAAATGTTCCGGATTGAACAAAATATTTTTATTTGTATCACAGGATTTATACTTTAAATTTGTGTTTGTATCTAATAGAAATGCTTTCTAAAAAGAACACTTTATTTATTTTTATGTCGCCGAAAAGAAAATTACCCATAAATTTGTGTTTTTAGAGAGCCCACGAATTAAGAACAATCTAGCCCATGTTTTACGGTAAACATAGCCTCATTGAAAATTTTAGCCCACTATGAGGAGTAACAATATTTCATTATAAGTAGTCTATCCATAAACTTGATCGAGCAGTTGAGGCAGCTTGTGATTAAAAAACAGCTGAAAGATTCTTAAAAACTGCTAAAAGGGCCTGTTTTTAACTGTTCTATCAAAATAGGTCGAACAGGTCTGACAATAAGCATACCTGTTCGATGTGTTGGAATTGGTCGAGCGGTTGAAGCCATTTATGCTTGAGCAACAGAGAAAAATATTTTTTTAAAAGGCTATGACCATCTTTAATTTCATTACTTATTACCTAAACCTAATTAATTAATTCTTTTATAAAATAGCAAGCGCTTTCATTGGTCAGATACACACTCTTAGCTCCACCTACTTAGCTATTATATTAGATCTACGTATATGATATAGTTCTTAGCGCCTAAGCTATTAACTTAGATCTACTTATACGATATTTGTCAAAGCCTCTTAATTATTAAACACATTATATTAAATTATTTTATTAACATTATTACTCCTCTCAATAGAGATCTCAATAGCACCCACATGAAATCTGGAATGTATTTAATATTCTAACACAATTTGTGATATTTCTGTTTAGAAATTCCAAAAAAATATAAAATAGGAAATATGTAACAACTTAAAATCAAACCTCTTCATCTAATTATATTTTTAATAAAACCCGATATACCTTTGAGGGAGTGAGATACACATTTAGAGGCAACGGACATACATTCAATATCCGAGTGTGCTACGGTTAATATCTGCTTTAGAAAAAACCCTATATCCTCTTCCGAGGATTGAACCCGAGACACTCCGTAGTGAAAAGCAAATATCCTTAACACTCGATGAGGGAGCCATCCAGAGAGGCATATATTATTATAAAGAAAACTATTTAAACGGTAACGTTCTTAAGAATGAAACACTTATTTGGAAATAATTATTCCTATCTTTATATTGATCTTACGTCACTGTCACTATTTTTAATTATATAAAACATACATTTAAAAATTGTACTTTTTCACAAAAAGGAAAGAATTATAAAAAAGAGACAGAAAAAAAGCCATACCAGCAAAAAACACAAAAGCACTGGTTCTTGGTTGCTAGTGAATTATAGCAAAGCAGTTATTTGTCAGTTCAGTGATGTACATATGTCCAAAAATAACGATATCTCTATTTTTAATATACGTTGAAAGCTTTCAACACAAGACTCACAGGAGACGTTTTAATGAGCATTTAAATATAGGGTGTCAAGTCAATTTTAGGTATTAATTATATTGAGGTAAAGATTTAATGATAATGTAACTTTTTAACGAGGACTGTTTACTTGAAAACACGTAATTAGTTCTCATTTATCAGTATAATACATCAGACTAATTAATTTTTGTTGAATAAATTCTTTTTGTAACGAAATTAATGGAAACGAAAATGTAATTCATTAAATGAATAATAATATAATTAGTTAAAAATATACATATAAAGTACCTATACAGAAACCATGATTTACAAATGAAATTATTGTACACCGATGTTCATTAAATAATAATATACCACCAAGGACCAAAGGACATATGTGAATAATATTAACTCAGTTTTGCAAGCTGTCTTCACCAGCTGCAAAATGCAAAATCTTCAAAAATTTTTGTCTCCAATATTAAAAGTGGAGAAAAAATTAGAAATTATTTTCATTACGAAACGCCCGATTTTTGAAAAAAACGTTTTCGTAACATATCTATCCGTGCCTATTGAATACGAATTTTGAGTTAAAAATCTTCGCTCTGCTACACTTTTTGAGGCATTCAAAGTAAATGTTCTCTAAAATGGTACATCTATCAAAACATAATCAGAGTACCTTTATATGTGCAAATTAGTTTCATTTTTACATTAGAATTTATTCTCAAACATTCAAAAAATTACCGCCACACATTTCTTAACTCTCGCTAAAAAGCCTTTATAGTTATTAATGTAACGAGATTATTATGTGATTGATAATAATCGAGGACATTGCTAGGTGACGAGGCGATAGCAGAGTCGCCTGGCAACGTCCGAGATGGTTTAAATCACATAATAATCGAGTTACATTCAAAGCTTTATCGTATCACTGACAACGATGATGTGAAAAAATCAACAACTTTGGTTGTCATGTTAGCGTGCCATAAGAATTAAGGTCTTAATTACGATAAACTGGCGAAATCATGGAAGATATTGATATTCCTGAAAATATACTTGCTGCTGCTAACACTGTAAGATTAGATTTGATTCCGGATAAATCAAAAATCCATTACGAAAAAGAATATCTTCAGTTTTGTGAGTGGCGAGATAGAGAACAGGTTCAAGGTGCTGGAGAAACGGTAATACTTGCTTATTTTGTGAAACTCTCAAATCAATACTCACCGTCATCTTTGTGGCCTAAATATTCTATGTTACGAGCTTGTTTGGAGTTGAAGAAAAGAGTGGAAATGGACAAGTATGGCGCTTTGATACGATTCATTAAGAAAAAGAATGTGGAATGTGGAGCTAAAAAAATCGAAAGTATTCACGAAAGAGCAAGTTAGTGAATTTATTTGTACTTCACCAGAAGACATTTTTAATGATGAAAGTGGCTTTTTTAATTGGAATTGGCGGAGCTTCTAGAACCAATAAATTAACGAAAATATCCATGGAAAATGTTGAAATTCTAGAGAGAAAGCTAGTAATCACAATTCCTGACTGAAAAACCCACAAAAAAAGTTTTTTGCGGTGATATCTGACGGAGATGTTAATCCTGTGGCTTTATTTAAAAAATATATAGCATTACGTCCAACTCATACTCCGCACAGAAGATTGTTCGTATCTAATCATATAGAAACGAAAAATGCACCGTTCAGCTTTGTGGTATCCATTTCTTTTCTAAAATACCTGAGAAAATTGCTATGTATCTCAAACTTGAAAATCCAACTATGTATACTGGTCATTGTATTAGAAGATCTTCAGCATCTTTTCTTGTTAATGCTGGTGGAGACATATTAGATTTACAAGAACTTGGTGGTTGGGAATCGAGCAATGTTGCAAGAGGGTATTTACAAGATAACTTGAGTAAGAAGGTTTCCATTGCGCGGAAAATTCAAGTTAGAGACGTTTCTGTAAACACTGTACCATGTATTAAAGAGACCATCGAACTGAAAAAGAATGTTGCTAGGCAAGATTCAGTGGCCATGCCCATCATTTTGGACAATTATGGTGTATCAGGTGTATCTATCAAATTTGAAAACTATCAAAATATTCACGTCAATATTCATAAATAATAGCTATAAAATAAAATTCGTATCTAGGATATTATGATACGGTAACTAACGTATTATATATTGTAATTAACGTATTATGTGCTACTAAGTCTTGTGAAGTTGTTGTAATGTTATGATATTAATAATTATTAAGGAGCCTAGTCGGGAAAAAGCTTCGGATAGCTGTGTCACTCTCTAGAAAGTTTTTATATATGCGCCGCTGAATAATTTTGCTTTTGACTATACCTTCACTGGACGTTTTATTCACCGACTTCATTGAGGTGCGATTCCCGATAGAGGTAACACTTATTTGCTATATTTGTAGTGACAAAGATACTTATTTAGAAAATTCATTTTAACCAAATGGTACGGAATAAAAGTTTGAAACTTGCTGAGCATAATTATGAAGATTCATTCTAGACGACATGTATGAATTTTACCTTGAATTTTACCGGTTGATATCATAATTCAGGAGCTAATTACGTCCAAATTTCACTTATATTTACAGTATAAATTTTCCCTACATAAAGTGAAAATTAATTAAAATAGATATACATGTACCCTCTAGTACACTTTCAACTATTGATCCTCCAAATTTAGTGTAATTTGACCAAACCGTATGGAAGAAATAAATTTTGAAAAATTACCTTACAAACACTGGTTCGATTAGCCCTCTTAATAAAGATTTAACTTAAAAGAACCTTAATTTTCAATGATACGATAAAGAAATTTATAATATTGATGTTAATGTCACTAGATAGTGACATTTCAAAGTAAATGTTCTCGAAAACGGTACAACAATCAAAATAAAATCAGATTATCTTTATATGTGCAAATTAGTTTAATTTTCACATTAGCATTTATTATTAAAAATTCTAAAAGTTACCGCCACACATTTCTTAACTCTCGTTAAAAAGCCTTTAACATATTTAATATAATCTAGGAAATTGAGATTCGACTGTGTTTGTGTAGACTAAAACGGAAACTAGCTGTTTACGCTTGGCTGTACGTACACCGTACAGTGAAGTGCCAATCTTTCGGACTATCTTATCTGAAAATAAATTACTTAAAAGTTTTTAGTTTGCAACAGCCAGCTGCTTGATCTTATTGAACACCAAGTTCTCTAACACAAAACAGATAAAATAAACTGGATAAACTTTTAATTAATGTGCTAAAGCTTCCATACCAATTTTAAATAAATATAATTTGAGTAAAAATGGGTACAAATTGTGACTCTGTTTAGGCCAAACATACAGAGGCTTAACACCCAAAAAAAGGTACAAAGAAAAATTACATGACACCAGAAATATATAATTAATTTACAAAATAGTAATAAATACCAAAAATAATACCTAAAAAGGTACGAAACTTGAAATCCTCTCAATTTATTTAATTGACTGTTTCCCCCACATTATAAGAACCAATGAAATAGCAAGATTTTGAAAATTTGGACCAATAAGAACAAATTTTCAGCGAAAATTGCATTCCAAGTGAAAATTTTACCTAAAATTACAGCGAAAATTGCACTGGGCTTGACAGCTTAAATTGTCAGCTGAATTAATATAAAAATCGAAGATTTTTTCTTTCCTTTTTATTTTCCTGTAAAGATAGCAGGAGCCAATAATTAATTACATACCGATTTTTAAATAAATCATCTTAAAAATTGTGACACGGGAATAAAAGTATGCCCAGCCTGAAAACGTACTGAAAAAGTACCCTCGACTGCATCTTGGGCACTTTTTGTTAAGTCACATCAAAATGAACTCAAGCAGTTTCTAGGCAACACGTTTTCATGCGCTCAATTTTCGATAATTTTTAATGTATTACTACAGAAAATTTCACACGTCACATTTTTAGCCAATCAGAAGTTTATTTTTGATTTCGTTACCATGGCAATCCAAAAAATTTCTGGAAATTTTCATCCTGCAGGGTACCCTAAGCGAAATTAATAAGAGGACAATTTTCTGTCAAATTATTGACATATGAACTATTTGACATTTGCTTTTATATAAAAATGGAATTTTATTTTGGATATTAAATGAGATAATTATAAAAAAAATCATTAAGCTTGTGAAACAACATTTTATTTCATGTTTAATTATGATCATTAACTAAATATTTCAAATGTGTTTGAAAATCTTTTAAAAACTCCTCGCGTTTCAATGGTGGATATGTCGGTGAAGAATTTTTATCAATTTAATGTCTATGCTTGACTACATAAATATATTTTGAAATAATTTTATTTAACTTATCTTTTCTACTTCCTGAAAACTTAGTTGAAACTTCCAGTAGCCTTCTTTGTACTATGCTGAATAACTTCTCATTTCGGTTTTCCTACATATTACACTTCTCAATCAGGTATGATAAATATTTCTATTTTGGATGGCTTTTTTTAACTTCACAAAGTTCTTCGCAATATGCGCATAATGTATATTTCTGGTCATTCTCTATAATTTTCTTTATAAACCTCGAAAACAACTTCAATAATACAAATATTGGGCTTAAACTGGCTAAACTGTCAGTGATATGATGATGAATAACTAATGACGTTTCGTTTCAAATGCATCTCTATTAAGTTATAATGTGCTGAAACTTAAGCTATACCATGTGTATAAAACATGAAAATATCTGATATGGCCAGCACATAACTTTCTTATACCAGTATAATATCTTGATCTAAAAAATCATTCTATTTAATTCTTCACTTACCTCAATTAAATTTTCATAGCGTGCCTTGAAATGTTTCATTAAAATTTTTAAATAATTAATTAACACCATTGTCGATATTGTCAATAATAATCCATGTCATATATTTTAATAATTTCTTCTTATTGACATTGACATTTTTGTAATTATGTTAGATATTTTAAATGTCAAACTGCCAAATTTACCCTAACCCCATTTTATGAGGTCAAATGTGTAAAGAAATTCAATCTACATCAACTTTATTTAAGTACTTGGAAAATATATTTTATTGGCTAGATATATAATCTTTTATCAAGAATATTTTTTTTTTGTAAAGACAAAAACAAAAAAGTTTGGGTCCCGTGGACCTCCTTTCAACTGGCAAATTTTGCTCATCACCGAATTTATCATTGTATTTGGCCTTTAGAATACGTGTACCAAATTTTAAACTTTTATCTGAAAAGCTGTAACTGCTATCGCGATACTACAGAGATGCAGACAGATTCTTTTCCATAAAGTCATGTTTTCTCATTATAATTCGTCGGAATTCATCCAGATATGCAATAAATTTTTTTAATCTTCTTTCCCGAAATTCTACTTTTTTTCTTCTTTCATTCATTATGTCCTGGTGGTACCACATTCACCACATTTAATGTATCACCTAAAATGTTGTTGAAAATCTTAATTGCCAAATTTGGGAAGTCTCCCATTGGTATTTTCTGAGTTATCGTGGCTACACACGTGCACACTCACACACGAACCGACAGACATCATTCGGAATATAGTCAGATTCAACGTATATACCAATCAAAATCTCGAGGTCGAAAAAAATCACCTGATGGAGTACAAGTTACACTGTCGGAAGAAACACTTAATGGAATTATTCTCCATGTGAAAGGTCACAGTAATGAAGAAAAATGTAGAAGAATGGTATCCATGGATTCAGGCGAGAAATTGATATCTTTCAGTTCAATTCGGAAGTTGTGGTCTCATACATGTTAACGTAAGTTCTTCACCGCAATATTGATTAAGCAGGTAGTGCTATTTATTGTATTATTCTGATGTTTCCTTTCAGGGAGAAGCTAGTTTGGTCTTGGTCATACAGAAGCATCCCAAGCTTGTCACGTAATCACAAATGTCTTGGCAACACCAACACCTGTATTGTATTGTATATTCTATATATTGTGTATTGTATATTCTCTTAAATAAACTTATTATTGTTATTATTATTACATTGTCCACTATTTCCAAAGATTAAGGTACGTAGAAATTACTTTGGAATATGTCGATAGCATCTGTAAATAATATACTATAATGTTTATGTACCGTGAGCAAATCTTGTTTGACCTGCGCGTTATTTGCTGCTGACTTGCCTTTATAGTATTAAAGTATTGGAGTTAAATGTGAAGTTACAGATTTAACGTGTTCGAAATATTTATTATAATAAGCTTTCAACCACGTTCCCCATTACTGTTTCTTAACTTTCTACTGGCCAACCAATATGAGCTCGACGGCCCATTTGCATTCAAAATTCATACAATCATCAGAAGATTCATCCACAGTTAGCTATATTTGTTTACCACGTACTTTATTTTTTATATTATTCTCAAGTCGTTTTTAGGAAGTTGTCTTGTAGGTAATGGCCACTCAGAACTGTATATATATTTTTTTTTGGAATAAACGAAAATGTACTTCCTCTAATACCCAATGTAAAATACCACACGGACTTAACATGAAAATTATGTAGAAAATAAACACCCAGTATGGATATTTTAGTTTACCATTTTGTATTTACACTTGCAATATGTCGCCTATAATCATGTGCATTCCACCCATTTGAATAGTGTTGGGAAACACAACAGTACATTAGCCAGAATAGCAATGAGCCTTGGGAAATATCCTCTGTAGGGAATAAGTATTTCCAGGAAATTCCCGAGATACTCATAAATTCCAGTGGGAATATTCTACTTCATCTTTGGAGTCTCTCAATCCAGTCTCATATCAGCATGTAAAGGCACGCGTGGCATAAGTAAGACGTGACAACAACAAACAAGAGTAACCTTCTTCTGGTATATAGACAAACACGAATTTCGGTTTCATGTACTGTGCGGGTATTGAGATGTTCAGACAAGTAATTGAAATTACAAAAATCTCCACGGTCTTACGAGTTCACGACAACAGAATGTCATCTGTTGTCGTGAAGTACATGAAACCGGAATTTGTGTTGAATGCATTAATACATATAATATTTAAATTCCCGATGAGGGGGGAATATTCCCGGGAGCATTCCCGGAAATATTCCCAAAATTTAAATTACCGAGAACGGCACCTTGTTATTCCAGTCAGTGTTCCGTTATACCTATTTTAAATCAGGAAATTCAGATATAAATTTATCTATATACGACGAGAAAGGTAAAGTCATCTTATTTTTTTTATTTATTTATTTATTTTTTGGAAAACCCCACCCAACGGCCGAGGCCATTTTTGGGATGGGAAAATACAATTACAATAATTATTATTCTTCAATAACCAAATTGTATGCCGGGAGAAAGTGAAATGATGTAATGTGTTTACTTAAACCCTTAGAACAACCGCGTATGTGTGAATTGAATCGCCAAATGTGCTGCAACCCGGATGAAATACACATCTGAACTAACCTTTTCTACCAAGAGATGGCGCGTTGTATTACTGTACCGCGCTTGTTCACTTCTAGTTATAATATTGTTATTTCATTTATCTTGCTGAACGATATGAACTATTTTCATGGATGTATAGATAGAAAATAATATGGAGAAGATATTGATAGCAACAAAAAATATTTATGATATATGTGTATAATATTAATTTGTCGAAATTAAAGTCTCTAAAATTTCCCGTGGTTTAATTCAAATATAGTGGTAAACCACACAAACTGGTGACCCCGACGTAATCGTTCGTTAATAAAGATTGCTACCTGAAATTTTAGATCAAAATTTCCAGGAATAAATTTCAAGTCCCAGAAACCTGAGCCCGACGATTAAGTCGACGGCAGACAACAATTATTCGACCAAATCAAGGCAAAGACAAGAACTTCAAGACAACATTTTCGAAATGACATTTAGACCAGTAATTTAAATCATGTGGACAAGAAATTAAAATTTTCAAAATTTGCATGATTTCCCGTTTGAATTATTATTAATCGAATATTTGGGGAGTTTATTGCATATTCTTGCTGTTTATGGAATTTATTTTATTATTATATCACAAAATTTGCATTAAAAATGTCAAATGATCAAAGCCCTGTCAGCCCCACTTGCAACGTCCATTAAATTACCACCATTCTGGATATCTAAACCAGAAATCTGGTTTATGCAAGTCGAAGCACAATTTATCATATCCTTGCACATTTAACTCTAAAGTATTATCAAATGTATATGATGTTATTGGTAATCCACCAGACATCAATTTATATTTAAACCTTAAAAAAATTGTCATAAAACGATTAACTTCTAGTGAAGAAAAGCATTTAGATGATTTGTTGTCCGGCTCTCAAATTAGCGATCATAAACCATCTGAATTTTATCGTTCAATGTTGAATATTGTCGCTGGTTTTCAGATGGTGAGTTAAGTATTATTAATTAAACTGTGGAAAAGACGTTTACCAAAAACGATTTTTGTAACCATCATGGCATTTGGTAAATCAAATATTAAGGATAAAATTGATACTGCTGACAAAATTTGGGAAACTTATCAAAATCTTAATGTTTCCCATATCCAACAATTTTTAACAAGTTCAAATGAAGTAAAAACAGATTTCAGTAAAAGATTTATTTCGTGCAATTCAAGGCACATTGAGTCAAATTACGCAAAAGCCATAGAATTGCAAATAAACTCTTTGCAAATGCAATTATCATTTAATCAAACCCTCAGATTAATAATACTAGTAGATGAGTAATAAAACATAAAAAGTTGTCCGATTTATCTACATCCCAGGCGAGATATTTAAATATTATCGCTGATTTAATTCCTATTGGTCAGAATCATGAACTAAGCACGAAGAAACCTGATCGATGCTTGATCTATCATCGTCTTAACAATAAATAGTGTTCTGTAAGACGACGTCAGCCATTTTAATCTGTGTTTTTAAGTGATTTTAAAGTTTGTTATTTGGTACTGTGATTAATAATCGATTTTTAGTCAAGAAATTTATTTATAAATATTTATTGAGAAACAATGACTAATAAGTGTGAAGTGTGTAGTATGCGGTCAAAGAGGAAAACTACGGGGTTGTTTATCTTTTCACAGGTAAGTAAACAAAACAAATCAAGGCAGGCATAATGCGAAAGTGTGAAAGCTTAAAAATAACAAAATTAATGATAGCATTATAAAAACAACAACATATGATTCAATTTGAACAGTAAAAAATCCACATTTTATGAAAACAGCTACTTATACAAAACTATTTATTTTAACTTCAATGGAAATTTCATTCATAAGGTTGCTCACAATTGATATTTTTTTAATTCAATTTTAAAGGTTGTTATTAAAAAATGTATTTATTTTTAGATTTCCCGAGAATCTGGAGAGAAGAGAAAGTTGACTGAAAGCTCACAAACTGGATAATACCAGTAAGTGGCACTACGTGTGTTCACAACACTTTACGAACAGTGATTATAATTTATAAGATCTGGATTAAAAGTGTTGATAATCAATGCTGTTCCATTTTTCCCCTGGCAACACTGTCACCAACTTCGTCACACGTACTGCCCAGGTTAGTAGAGCATTATATTGAAAATTAATAATATACTACGAAGTCACTCATTCATATCTCATGAACTAATATCAAGTAGATAGGTACCTACAGAGCATCAACTGTTTTGTTGATTGGTTACTTTTATTGCAGTGATGTAGGTTTGTATATTTCAAAGAAATCTCATTTGTTTCAGCAGAGAAAATTTAATTCTTTCGCCACCATTAGTACCCAAGATAGCCAGGTATCTTAAATTCAAACATACAGGTCCCGCTACTTTAAACTCCCCTGGTCCTTATTTATTTTATTTTTTAAGCAACGGCCATGTCCTTTAGTAGCGTGCAGTGATTTTGTTTTGGATCATGCAAATTGTTGCTTATGTATCGGTCATACTAATCAGTGTATCTCTTATGGGTGTTACTTATCTTTATATTATTAATCTGAGATTAAACTAATCAGTCAAATTCAAATTATCGATGTAATAATTGTCAGAATAGATCACGTTCAAAAGCAGGATCCTCAAATCGGATGAGTAAATTTGATCCTTCCGGTATGATATTTTCACCAAATATGCAAAGATAAAGCTTTCAAATGTGGAGGAACATGGTGTGTTTTTCATTCACAAAATAAATCACAAAATTATAAACAAAAAACTAACAGATCGACGATGGACAATGGTTTAAAAGACATTAATGGTCGTCCTTTTATTTATGATGCTACGTTTTTTGATAGATGCGGGTGCAGATTTATCAATAATTGTTTTAAGGGATTTTCCTGAAAATTTTAAAAAAGATGAATATTTCATTCTCACAGCAGCAAATGGTTCAAAAGTATCGGGTGATTATAAAGTAAGGGATATATTTGAACTTATTATATATTCTTAACAAATCAAATTAATAACAAAAAGTAAATGGAATCTAGTTGCTTACATAATGGAATTTCTGATGTCAAACACTGGTTACCGCAAATGCTCGATATGACCTCCATTTTGTTGTTGTAAAATTACCAACCGTTCCTCCAAATTGTATACAGCACTATTCAACATTTCTGGTTGAATTGCATGAATTTGCTGTCTAATACTCTCCTTTAATTCCTCCAGCGTTGTTGCCCGTGTTCTAAACACCAACTTTTTTAAATAACCCCACGGCCAGTAATCCGCTGGGTTAATATCAGGCGATCTTGGTGCCATGAATTTGCAAAATGTCTGCTTATAACACGATCTTGAAAAACCGCAGTTAACAATTCTTTAACTGGTCGGTAAATGTGCGGAGGTGCTCCATCCTACATAAAAATCATGTTCTCAATTCCTTCGTGATCTTTTGCAACTGTCGAATTGCATAATCCCCTAACATTTGCAGGTATCGTTCACCAGTAACAGTTACAGATACGGCCACCCCATTCTGTATTTCCTCGAAAAAGTATGAACCAATGACGAAATTAGCTGTGAAACCGCACAAAACGGTGACTTTTTTGTCATAAAGGCCTTGCTGAACGATTTCATGTGGATTTTCTGTTGACCATATTTGACAATTTTGAGTATTAGTTCCGCCATTAAGAGAGAAATGGGCCTCATCTGTCCATAAAATTCGGAACAACCATTCGGGTTCAATTTTCATCTGAGCCAATACGTGTAATGAAAAATCGTACCTGAGAGCAAAATCTGCGGCCTTTAATTCAAACAGCAGTTGCAGCTTATAGGGATACATTTTTAGGATTTTCCGTAAAATTTTCCAAACCGTGGTGTATGGCATTTGTAATCGTTTTGATATCGCATTCACACTACTGATTGCTTACAGACCCTGTTCTTTCAAATTTGCTAATCAAATTACGATACGCCTTCATTTTGCACGGCCCTGCTCTCAAACCCATTTGCGTACGAAATCTTCGTAATCCAGTAGTGTAATTTTTACCGCCTTCATATTAACATTGCACTAAACCAATTCTTGTTTGCAGATCCATATTGAAATTGTTACAATTTACGTTACGCGTTATTTTGAGAACAATTCTCTAAATTACGATTATTTCGTTTGACACTTGTATCAATAGTTGTCACGGCAATTCTTTTGTTTTCCATAGATACACTAAAAATCCAATAGTTATTGAGGCAACTAGCTTCTGTTTACTTTCTACTACTAGCATAATTTCTTAAATCTATATAAGAATTTAAAATAGACCCCTTACTTTATAATAACCCCATATATACATACGAAAAAATTTTTTAAAGTAAATTTAGGGTTATGACGTGAATATCCCTTCATTTTCACTATTGTCCTATTATTGGAGCAGATTAACTTACTTTGGTATTATTGTAGATTTAAATAATAAATGTTGTTTGTAATATTAACTTGTCAAAATAAAAGTCCCTAACATTTTCCGTAATTTAATCCGAATATAGTGGTAAACCCCACAATTACCTATTGCTCTAATCCACAACATTTTCAACAAATATTAGTCTATTGCGAATGCGATGTCATCCCTTTCTTATTACTGATGAGTTCATAGGATAACGAAACATATCTGGTGCTATTGGTAAAGGTGATTACAGCACAATTTGTGACATACAAATATTCTCTTCGAATTTTTCTTTTTTTCAAATAAATGATCTTCTGCGATATCGCTGATGGTATTGAATTATATTCAGATTAGTATAGGATAACTTCTTATTAATAATTGATGTTTATGGTATTGAAAAAAGTAATTCATCTATCTTCATTAACAAAACATATCCCATGTTTAATTTGTAAAATGGCTTGAGGATCGCGTTTTACCTATATTTGTTATGTATACACTCATTTTGTCATTTCCTTTCAATTACTCAATTTAACAAAGTGACATACATTTCGATATTAATTTCTTTAATGGAACAAAAAGCATCAGTGGGCCGAATTATTTCAGGCAGTTGAAAGTTATACGATAAATCAATTCATTTTCTTGCTGTGCCGCCTTAATATTGCAAACAGATTTGATGTGTTTTCAACGTATTTACTTTTAGATATAAATGTTTACACTACTTACACTAGTTTTTAACTCGCAAATCATATCGTATTCGCTTTATGTAGAAAATAGCAAATAATTAGGAGTCAGCATAAAAAGAAATGTTTTTATATATGCATTATGCGATGATTACACTTGACTTATATTAAAAGGACTTAACAGCAAAATCCAGCAATTCTACCCGTCTGTTGCACAAGGCGAATTTGACTTGATAGCCATAACCGAAACCTGGATACAGGAGGAAGTGTTAAGTACTGAACTTTTCCCTGAAATATACAATGTATACAGAAGTGACAGGAAATTACAGATTACAGAGTATACAACAGGTGGAGGTGTACTTCTAGCATGTAAAAATGAATTGAGGTCAGAAAAAATTGAACTACCATATTTTTCAGCTTCATTTCCTACAATTGATCTTTTGTGCTGTAAATGTCAATTTAAACATAACTATTTATATTTTTGTTATTCATATACTACTTAGTACTAACTTAGACCAATATGAATTATTTTTTGAAGCACTGGAACAAATAGATTTTATTTTAGATACAAAAATACTTGTTTTCGGAGATTTTAATATACCCCACTATGGTCACAATGATAGTAATGATAAGAAAACCAATCTAATTACCAATTTTGCAAACTTCTTTGATATACAACAACATAACGGAATATTTAACAATTTAGGTCGTTTACTTGATCTTGTTTTCTCGAGCCTAACATGTGAGTTTTCTAAAAATAATGCACCATTTTCACCCAGCTCTTTTCATTAAAATACAACTTCCCCCAAAAATGTACTAACTTTACATCTGCTAATGACAAAAAAAAGCCTATAACTTTAAAAAAAGCTAATTATCGAACCCTATATAATGCTCTTTTAAAAACGGATTGGTACTATTTACAAAATTTTTCGGATGATAATTTAGCCGTTGAAGCATTTTACATTAAATTGTAGAGTATTTTAGACCAGTATGTACGTCAAATTATATTTTATATAATCACTTATCCAAAATGGTACACTAGCGAAATAATAAATAATATTAAACAAAAAGATAAGCATTTCCGTAATTACAAAAAAACAAACTATTATCATCATTTAGAACAGTTTAAAAGACTTAGAACTTCAATAAAACAACAGACAGATTTAGAATATTAATCGTACCTCTCTAATATTCAGTCTTCAATATCATCGGATCCAAAGATATTTTGGTCATTTGCACAATCAAAACGGCAACAAACACGAATACCTGGTAAAATGTCATATAAGGATAATAACTACGATAATCCACAAGATATTGTAAACATATTTGTGGAGTTTTTTAGTTCAGCATATACCGTTCCATGTGATACACAAGACAATCACGTAACTATAGGCAATAATAACTTTGAACTTTTCAGTATTACAAACATCTCGATTTTAGCGTAAATTATGGCTCGGAATTATTGGAGATAACATTTGCGAACCTCACATCTTACCACCCAGATTGAATGCCGTATCATTTTTTGAATTCCTTGATAAAAATGCTCGTAATCCAGATATTCTGCCTTTACACGTGAGGCATAATAGTTGGCTCTAATTGGATGGTGCTCCAGCACATTACGAAATACAAGTTAGGAACTGGTTGAATGCTAATTATCCAAGACGGTGGATTGGGCGTGGTGGGCCTGTAGCATGGCCAGCACGTTCACCTGACATTACATCGTTAAATTTTTTTGCAAGGGAATTTTTGAGGGTAAAAGTGTATTCTAGTCCAGTCAATACACGAGATGAATTAATCGACCGCATAAATACTGCGTGCGATGACTTATGTTAAAATCAGCATCAGTTGGCATTGGCTCGACAGTCATTAATTCGGAGATGTGAACTGTGTATTGAAAAGAATGGATCTCACTTTGAGCACCTTTTGTAGATTTATGATTGTTTCCCGTTTTTTGTTTTTGACCACTGTTTTTAAAGATTTCATTACCATTTTGCTGTTTTCTATGTTATTATTATGCTTAAATTAAAAGTCGTTTTTTAATGTAGTTGATTTTATTTTATTGTACTTCATAACGAACACTAATACGTGAGCCCAATCTAATTTAAATCAAATTTTCTCGAAAACGATGCATCTTATCCACTCTGACTAAGAGTACATTATTTATGTATTATGGTCTGTATATTCTCAATCCCCTATTGATTTGATGAAATTTCTATCAGAGAAAAAAATTGTAAATAAAAAAATCGTCAAGAACCCCCAAACGAGACGCCTCTGTTTATTTTACATAAACCAAAGTACAATGTAATCAAAGATATTTGGTGATACAATCAAATGGTTTCTCCCTTAATCTTTTATTGGGGTGTAGCTCCCGTAGGAAGCGATTCGGAGTGTAAGTTTACTAGAAATATTCTGCCTGAAATAACTTTACTACAACCTGCTAAAATCCTGGGATTAAAAAACTGAAGCACCCTGTATATTTCATGATTTATACACTTTTGTAGGCTCATTCTAATTATAAAATTTGCAAGTACTTTCGCCAAAACCATCCAAGACGAAGCACTCATAGCTAGTTATCTAACAAAAAATTAAATTGTTTTATATAAATGCATTTTCATTTAAAACAATAAAGGTCTGGTACT
>JANEYF010002552.1:0-93974 GCA_029963845.1 Rhamnusium bicolor | reverse complement strand
GTTACATTCCGATTCCGTCCCGGTAAATGTGCGTAGCCAAACAGCATCCGGTGCCATTTGTTCGCATTCAGAGAAGTTCAGCTTATTATGAATGATGATATTCGGTACTTCTCATTTCCATTCTGAATGAAGAAACACTAGACACTACAGAGTAGACAGGGACAATGGGTACTCTATAGAGGACTGCCCTGGTAAGAATTTCGCACGCATCCATGAGAATTTCCGTTACGGGCCGTTTCTAACCATACTAATATGCTCAAGCTTGAAGCAAATTTAGCTGGGCGGAACCGGCCCGTACCGGCCAGGAAAAATTCGGGAGCGAAATTGCATAAGCACATTAGTACGGCTAGATCGGCCTTCAATGGATATTCTCATGGATACGTGCGAAATTCCTACGAAATAGCCATCTATAGACTTGACGTACGCTAGCACTTTGCGGCGCAGAATGGGACAGAGACGAATAAACCGCTTGACAGTGAAAGGGCGAGGTTTAGACCACTGCGCGTCCAAACTCAAGTGTCAAGCTAGAATCGTAAAGTAGTATTCGTTAACGAAATATGCTTCAAACTTAAAGCGCTGTTTTCACCAACTGAGGGCAGTTCAACTTAGACTGAGTCGTTCATTTTGCAATTACACGAGGACGAATTTACTCGAGTGTATTTCCAACAGTACAAAGCCACATAAAAGGTGTTTCAATAAGAGCGCAAGATTTGAATTGCGCGCCACTTTGGCTGTCATGATGTCACAAGATTACGACTTGCCAGGTCGATAAGAGACAGACGAGTTAGTAAACATGGAGTATTACATGATAGAACAACGCGTCCTGATTGTTAAACATTATTATCAAAATGGTGAAAGTTTGATTGCCACGATTCGTAAAGTGCGTCCAATTTTCGATCGAAATAATGTTCCTCATTCATATACTGTGAAAAGAATAATCGAAAAATTTGAAAGTACTGGTTCGGTTAGTAATGTGAAACACACGACACGAGCTCGTAGAGGTCGTTCACAACAAAACATCACGATAGTTCGCGAGAGCGACCATAGAAGCATTAAAGGCTGAAATTAGACGATATATCAACGAAATACCGCCACATGTATGCAACACTCTTATTTAAAATTTCGCCAAAAGAGTACACATGTGCCAGCAAAGCAGTGGCGGTCATTTACCAGATGTGTTGTTCCATATATAACTCCCAAATTATAACTCAATAAATATTTCAATGCTTTGCTACAGAAAACCATGTTTTATTGAACCTTTAAATATTGCGCTATTTATTGAAACACCCATTACATACAGCGAATGTACTACAATCAATTATATACGGTAATTTTACGACAATAAATTATGTATAAAATTTTAGATCGATATTCCTGAATTTTTCAGGTTTCCCCACTTGAAAAACAGGATTTATCGAAACAATCTACAAAATATCGACGAATTACGAAATCCAGTTTCTGAAGAAATCGAGATAATTATTAGATACATTACTCCAGTGGTATTGCATGATGTTTTTGATATTTTGAAGAAACGAGTGTCTTTACCTGCAGAATGGGGACGACATATCGAGCAATTTTTATGATTAGAGCGTGGCAAATCAAATAGCTTTCAGTGGCGCCCCATGTGGATACCTAAGTCTCCCATAATTATAGCTGATGATGAAATTAGTAACATTGCTTACCTTTTACGTGTTAGCGACCGAGGACAATAGCTGAGATTGCGCATCAACGAACATTCGCATGAGTAACAGGGTTTCTATGTTTTCTGCTGAAAAAGATCCTTATAGGGTAAAGACATATGTGTAAAGCGAAAAAGATCTTTCGACATATACGGACATATTATTTGCAAACTTAAAACTTTCTAAATGTCTTGTAGGATGTTCCTCATTAAGATTCCGAATAACATTACGTAACGTTTCATATCCCACATTCTTATATAAAAGGTCATGATACTGCTTACTTACTCGCATACCAGGGTTATCTTTTAGAGGTAGTAATTTATTTTGTACATTATGAATTATATATAAGGAGTAAGAACTCTTCTAATGACAATGAAGAATTTTCTAATAGTTGAATGCTGTCCAATACCACTACACAATTATTGTGAATCACATGTATTGTTGCTTCTACTTTAGGAGTCTTGAAACAGTTTTGGGCCTCGGAGATGACTTTTGAATCACTTGGATTTAACTGTAGAATGATATCCTTTACTCATTGAAAATACCCATGGTAGTCCAACTGCTAGTTAGCTATGTCCCCCAACGTGTTAAAATAGGTTACGATGAAAGTTGTATGTCAGAACAATTGTAACCCGTTTAGAGGTATTCAGACGGTGTTAGCACGCCCTTGTCGCCAGGTTACCTACATAAAACGGCAAATGGCTGTTAAAATGTTTCTATTGATGAGAACGAAAAATGAAAAAATAATTCATCTTAAACCATATGAATTTAACATATAAAATTACAGGTAATACTGATACGTTTTGTATAAAATACAATAAATTATAAGAAAACGAATATTTTATTTGGTGTCATTTTATGAATGTTTGGGCCATGTACGGTATCTTAGTTAAATTTATTAGTAGTGTTCTTCCTTTTAATGATAATTAAATTCTTTCTAATATGTGTTGCCAGATATACAGTGCAACCCACTTAAGATAAAGACACTCCTGTAATTCTATTTTCAGGATAGAGATTTTCATTTTGGTACAGATGTAGAACATCACGAGCTGCTTCTTTGGAGCTCTTTAGTTCAAATGTCTAAGTCACCACAGCCTACTACAATTCCGCGAATAGGATCAATTTGCAATAATTTGCTTCGCATTGCAGATATCGAAAAAAAGTTATTACAAAAAGTTGATCAAAATCGAATTATGACGCCATGTACCAGATTTCAGCGCAAAATTCGCATTTTCGTTTTTTTCTCAGTCCCAATTTTATTACAAAAGTTCGAAAATCTGAGTAGATAGCCATGGAAACAACTGAGAATAACAGATTATAATCTCTTTAATGTCAATAATGCAACAACTCAAAAACAATAATGAAAATATCAAACATAATAATTATCGAAGGTAGTCTGTTTCAACTAATGCTCCACCAATGCTTATGCACTTTTCGATTCTCTTGCGATAGTGGTTGGCAACCCTCTAAGTTCTGCGATATTAATTTTACGACATGCTTCTCTTATTCTCTCGCAAAGTTCGTTTTGATTTCGAGGTCTCGTTTTGTAGACTTTATTTTTGACAGTTCCCCAGAAATAAAAATCTAAGGATGTAATATCGGGAGACCGAGGCGGCCACTCTTCAAACGGACTATTTCTACCTATCCAACGTAATGCAAAATGTTCATTTAACCACTGACGAATAATTTGGGGATTATGAACGGAAGAACCGCCCTGCTGAGAATACATTTCTTGCCTCACATCTGGTGGTAAGTTCTCAATTTCATCCCATAGTTCAGTGTCAAAAAAGTTGAGTAGTCGTTGTGCATTTAAATTTTAGTTAAAAAAGAATGGTCCGATTATATTGTGTCCAGGTATTCCGCACCATACGTTCACTTTTTCCGAGTACTGACTTTTGATAATCTAGTGGGGATTTTCTGTCTATCAGAATCGGCAATTTTGTGAAGATATGACTCCATTGGTAGTGATGGTAGCCTCATCCGTGAAGAGGATTTTTCTCAAAAACTATCGGGCATTTAAAAAATTTTCTTGCGCCCAATAGCCATAATCTAATGGTTTATTTTCGTCACTTTTTCTTAACGAGAAACTATGGTTTGAAAGGCTTGATTTTGTTACGGACCATGCATCTTCTAATTTTCTCTCTAGTCAGATTCAATTGCTCAGCTCTTTGCCGTAAACTCATGAGAGGATCAGCGCGAGTGGTTGCCACGATATTTTCATTACTGAGATTTCTTTGAATTCGATATGGGAGGCCGATTGGTGTAATTTTGAATACACACCCTGTACGATTAAAAAGCGAATTTACTGCAGCAGTGGTTCCATGATGAATTGGATCTCGTCGCGGATGTCTTTCATTGAATTCTCGGGCAACCTCTCGGCTGCTACGCACTCCATCACCAAATAATCTAATTATCTCGATTTTTTTTGTAATTCAAGCCGTTGAAATGGATTCTTGATGTTAGATTTTCAGAAGTAACATCAGAATGACATTTAATGATTGTCACTTTATTTGTTTCCATGGTTATCTACTCAGATGTTCGAGTTTGTAATAAAATTGGGATTGACAAAAAATGAGAAAAAACGAAAATACGAATTTTGCGCAGGGGTGTCCTTATCTTAAGTGGGCCACACTGTACTAAAATCATATATTATTCATATTAATTTGAATTCATTCAACTGAAAAAGTTTTTATAGAAATCGCTAATTTCGACTGAAACACAACAATTTGGCAAAGAAAAAAAATTACGGCTTTCTTGGGCCCACCCGGTAGTGTTTCTTGCCTAAGTACATGCGTCTATGACCAGCGTTAGATTTGCCACGCTCTAGTTATGACATATTTAATGTTTACATTATTCAATAAACAGAAGATATTCGTTTTGAATGATCCTGGTATAATCTAAAAACAAGTCTGCAAGTTCAAACGAAGTAATTACAATTGCCAAATTTACGTTCCTTATTGTACAAATATTATATGTACAATTTATTTATTTTTTTACATAAAAATAATACAAAAACAAAATAATTGAAAATCATCCGGCGCCTCAATAACAAACTAATTAGATTTGTCCTTCACTTTTCATATTTAATGGATTATCAATTGAAACTTATTGATTTTTTGTTCCTGCATAGTTTTTGTTTGAGGTTTATTAAAATCAATAAATATTATTAAGCCCTGGCCTTGTTTTTCATACTGAAACTAAAACCTTCACGGTAATAACATAGTTCCTATTATAGACATTTTAAATCTATAAACGATTAACGTACAATTAACCCATCAGTGCATGAAGTTATATTTTTTTAAATTTGACGTTTTTATTAAATAAATCAATTTATTTTGAACTAAAAACACTGGGTGGAAAAAAAAATTTTTTTGGACCAATTTGCCAATATAGTAGACTCCCGATATAATGAATATTGCCTCAAGTCAACTATCCTGTAGAGTGAACACAGAAACTTTTTATCTTGTAGAGTGATGAACAAGCAGTCGCTCAATATAGTGAATTATTTTATTTTATTAATGATTCAATACAATGAACATTTGACAACTTTGTAGCTCTATATAATGAACACTTTAGTTATATGCAACTGTACATGACAAGTTTAGACGTGATTAATGTTATTTTCTAACTTAGATTACATACAAACAGGGGCGGTCGGTCCATGGAAGCAAGGGAAGCAGTGCTTCCCTTGGGATTATTAAAAAACAAACACATAATTAGAACCTAATTATTATTTATCACATATATTAATCATTAAAATTTACTTTTACCCAATTTCAATAGACACGGCCCTGCATTTCAACAGCTGAGATAATGTTGCACGCTAAAACCGTAACGATGACGCACTCGATTAATCGAGCCAACACGAACTCGCGCGACTTCGATGTAACTGATAAGCAACTTCTTGAATTGCATCCCATCTCCACTTCATAATCTTGATATCTGAGCCGTATAGCATAGTATTATAATGCGTCTTGTTTTATAGATTTTAATATCGATTTTAATATTATATTTAATATTAATCTACCTACTATTATTCTCAGCTTTTGTGCTATATTTGTAAAAACTTTTTTTGGTGTTTCTAAACCTGTGGTGTGGCGACAAGTGATTTTTAAAACGTTGAACATTAGTGCGCGTATAAGCAGTTTTAGAATTGCTTATTCAATATGGAAACTGGTCCTAGCACTGTGGAAAATATTATTTCCGTTGTATGGTGTGCAATTTGTTGAAAAAGGGATATTCAACATATTCGTTTCAAGATAAACTGGATATTATTAGAAACGGGAGACCAACACCTGATTTAAAGCTTGTGTAAATTGTTTTGTTGGCCATGTGTACTTTTCACAAATGAAAAAGGTGTTTGGAATAAAAATGGTTTTTCAGATTTAAGCAACATTCACAAAGTGACAAAGAGGCATGGTAAGTGTGAAACTCATTTGCGAGCGGTTCTAAAAATAAAAACATTTGGAAAATCACGAATTGAGCATTCATTAGATCAGCAGTTGAAAGAAAGTGACCGTAAGCATAATGAACTTGTAAAAAAAATCGAGATGTGTTAAAAAGACTTATTGACATTGTTTGTTTTCTCGGCGAAAATGAACTTAGTTTTAGAGGACATACTGAATCTCGGAGCGTTACTAATAGGGGCAATTTCATCAATTTAGTTGATTTATTAGCAAAATACGATACAATTTTAAGTAACCATCTGGAACACTCCACGGTATTTCGCGGTACGTCAATCATACCTATTCAAAATGATTTGATTCAGTCGATAAGCAATATTGTTTTAAAAAAGATCAAGCAAGAAATAAAAAAGCTCCTTTTGTTGCAATTATGTTAGATGAAACAACCGATATTACGAATATTAGTCAGTTGTCAATCGTAGTACGATACATAAATCCAAATGGGAAAGTCCAAGAGCGCTTTTTAGGATTTTTAGACGTAACAACGCAGAGAACGGCTGCAGCTTTATATGCTATAGTTTGTCATATAGTCGATGATCTACAGTGTGGTGCTAAACTTATCGCCCAAAGTTATGATGGGGCCGCCGTAATGGCTGGTGAATTGGGGGGCCTGCAGGCCAAAGTAAAAGAGACTTTTCAGAATGCAAAATTTGTACATTGTTTTGCGCATCGATTAAATTTAGTTCTTGCTCAATCTGCAGCGTGTCTTAAAGAGTGCAAAGTATTTTTTTCAAGTATTAGTGGAATGGCTGCCTATTTTTCAAAATCATCAAAACGCACACGAGCTTTAGATTTGGAAGTACAGAAGAAACTACCCAGAGTGGCTCCAACACGATGGAATTACAATGGGAGACTAGTACAAACTGTATCTGAATATTGACAGCTTCTAATTGATTTATTTGAAAATATTTTACAAAGCAAAGATGATTAGGACACTGAGACTTTGAATGGATCCAGAGGTTACTTAGATTCATTGAAAAGAGACTGATTTTAATTTTTTGTTAAATATTTTCTCCGAAATATTCCCATTTACTGACAATTTATTCAATATTTTGCAAACTAAATCAAATGACGTTAGATTTTGTGTAAAGAAAACTGAAGAATTCAAAAATTTGATTTGTAACAAAAGAAATGAATTTGAAAAGTTCTGAGAAAAAAACTAGTAATGAAAGTTTAGAGCCGCAAAGAAAAAGAATACGAACTGAATTTATAGTGGATCGTAGAACTTCATATCGAAGACTTTTTATCGAAATGTTGGACAATATCACTGGGCAACTAAATAATAGATTTAAAAATTTTAGTGATATACAATTTTTAGAATTGTGTATTTTTAATGAATTTAAAAATAAACAGTTTTTACAAAATGCACTTCAGTCATTGAGTGACAACTACGGAATTTTTT
The DNA here is from genome assembly GCA_029963845.1 of Rhamnusium bicolor. Classification (NCBI taxonomy): domain Eukaryota; kingdom Metazoa; phylum Arthropoda; class Insecta; order Coleoptera; family Cerambycidae; genus Rhamnusium; species Rhamnusium bicolor. The sequence goes on along the minus strand of JANEYF010002552.1, from coordinate 86,430 downwards.
TGATATAGTTGGGTTACGATTGGAACTTTCAGTTATTTATGCTACAGAAGATATTAGTCAGAAACATAACGCTAACGAACTGATTATCTTTATAAAAAAAAAATAGTTTGGATCAGGCCTACTCTGAAGTGTTGAAATTGTGCAAGTTAGTGTTGACGATACCTGCAACTAGTGCTTCGGTTGAACGCAGTTTTTCGACCTTGAAAAGAATAAAAACTTTTTCAAGAAATTCAACCAGTGAAGAGCGGCTTTCAAAATTGTCCCTGTTGACAATAGAAAGGGACTTTGTGAAGGAGATGTCCCAAAATTCAAACTTTTACGACGAAGTTATTTCCGACTTCGCAAAAAAGGAGAGGCGGATTAAACTACATTATAAATAGGTAGGTATGTGCATGTTAACTACTTAACTAGCCGGCTCGATTTATAGTTGGCTAGAGATTGCACGATGGCAAGTGTGACTGAACAAACTCTCTATTTCGCTGCGGGTTCGATCCCCGCCACCGGCACTGGCAATGTCGGTGGGTATGGTTGTGTGTGTCTGCGTTTTTTTCATAAGTGTAACCCTCGTCCGTGCAGCTTCGGCTTTGGAATCGGGGGTTGTCTAATTTTTGTGGTGTTTTTATGTTTTATGTTTATTGAGGAGTGGCGGTCCTATTAGTGTACTTTTTTTCTAGATATCATAACTTTGCGGCTTTCGACATTTGCTTTAAAATGATTATACCGAAGCCGTCCCCTTTCTTAAAAAAATTGTTGCCTTGCTTCGCTCGGGGCTTCGCACTACCCATCACCCTATATCACAAACTGCTTCCCCTGTATCAAAACTCACCGCACGCCCCTGCATACAAACATATAGTCTTTTTAAATTTTAGTTAAATTTTGTGTTCTAAAGAGTGTAGTGTAGTGGTTTTTATTCCCAAATACCTGTTGTCATTATGTCAAGGAATCACTTAAGCAATTAAGTGAAAAAGTTAAAATCTTAGAAGATTTAAATAAAGGATCTGCAGTCACATTCTTCGCCAAAAAGTATGGGGTTGCCAAGTCAACTATCTGTGCAATAAGAAATATAAAGCAACGGATTCTAAAAAAGAGTTGACAATACTTTTATAGGTCCAGGAAAAATGAAAACACTAAAATCTTCTGAATGTCCTAGGATGGAAAAGGCTTTATATAAGTGGTTTTTAACGCAAAGAGAAAAAAATTTACCTTTCACTGGATTAATGATTCAGGGAAACGCTAAGATATTGCATCACAAATACAAAGAAACATCAACTTTTAATGCAGGCAGCGGATGGGTACAAAGGTTTAAAAAACGTTTTGGTATACGGTACATAAAAATTTCAGGAGAGAAACTATCATCTCAACCCGAATTTGTAGACCCTTTTAAGAAAAACTTACAGCAGAATATTGAAGAACGTCAACTAACCCCAGAGCAGATTTATAATGCAGATGAGACGAGCCTGTATTGGAAACTGCTGCCTGAAAAAACATATGTTGTTTGTTAAATTTTTTAGGTTAAAGAATTTATGAGAAATAACAACCTACCAGTGAATGCTATGTGATTGTTAGATAACGCTCCGCGTCACCCACCAGTAGAAGAATTGAGAAGTGATGATGGCTGTATTTTTGCAATGTACATGCCACCCAATGTAACTCCGCTTATACAGCCAATGGACCAAAATGTTATAAGAGTAACAAAATATTTTATCGTAAAAATCTATTGTCGCATATCATTGGACAAAATCAAGATATTAGAACTGCATTAAAAGCGTTAACTATAAAAGATGCTATGTCAAATTTAATTTTAGCATGGAACAGTTTAAAATCTGAAATTATAAAAAAAATGTTGGAATAATATTCTCTCACCCCATTAGAAAATGTAGAAGATGATGAAGAAAACATACTTCTGAGCATTTTAAGATCCCAACTGGGTAATAAAGATACAATAGAAAATGTATAATCAGAAATTTCAAACATGCTGCAACACATGAATCCTACAATAAGTAGGAAGACAATATAAAATTGTTCATACTTATTTAAATTTTTTTTAGGTCTTAATAGATAAAATAGATATTAATGTATGGAATGAAGATGAAACACCTGAAAATATACATGTACCTAGTTGAAAGTGAAGAAGAAAGTGATAGTGAAACAGCAGAAGTAGATGAAGTATGAGATAAGCTTGTCTCCGTAAATGATGCCCTAAAATCTTTAAATGAAGTGATACTATGGGTTGAAGAAAATGAAAATCGTGTAGATTATTCCAGTGTGCTTGTTTTACATGATTTAAGAGACAGCAGAAGTAGATAAGTATGAGATAAGCTTGTCTTCGTAAATGATCCTAAAATCTTTAAATGAAGTGATACAATGGGTTGAAGAAAATGAAAATCGTGTAGATTATTCCAGTGTGCTTGTTTTACATGATTTAAGAGACAGCAGAAGTAGATGAAGTATGAGATAAGCTTGTCTCCGTAAATGATCCTAAATTTTAAATGAAGTGATAATGGGTTGAAGAAAATGAAAATCGTGTAGATTATTAAAGTATGCTTGTTTTACATGATTTAAGAGATAAATTAATACAGATTTTAACAAAGTCAAAACAACAAACAAAAATAACCTCATAATTTCGTGAAAAAATAATAAAATGCTTTGTATTTAAGAATATTGTTACTCGCTCTGCTATTTACATATTGTTACAATAAACTATAATAAGCACATTATCAATGTTTCTTTTCAATTTAAAATATTACCTCGAAATAATGAACAATTTGATCGAGTGAAACTGCTGTACATTAATTAGTTCACTATATCGAGAGTCTATTGTATAACATGTGCATTTAAGTTTTCTCAATGCACAGTAGACACATACAAATAAATTAACTGTCAAAATAATAATTTGTTATATACACATAAATAATCTAAACAAACATTATTAATAATAACAATAAACAAATAACTAAAAAAAAAATGCAGCGCCTTGGAAATACCAGTACATATAGTATTCTGTGACATCAGTCCATCCGTGGCTGGGCTGTGCAACTGTTATTGCTTGATATATTCTGTGATTCCATGTATGTGTGGTTTTCGTTATTTATATATATTGAAAATTGTGCTCAAAAGCTTTGATAGTTAATTGTACAATATTGAGACAGTGCCAAGTGTGCAAGAAATCCAGGTACCGGGAACCAAATTTATCTCTTCATCGGTAAGTGTTTACATTAACTTATTGGTTAAGTTAACTCATGGCTCTGCGGAAATGAACACTGTAGCTTATCACTGAAAGAGTCACGTTTGAAATATGTTTTGGTTTTTTAAAATGTTGAGCTATTAATGCATTAACAATGTCTAGTTGTGAAAGTATTTCAGTTTCTTTCCTTAACTTTTTATTCAATGACAATTTTCTTGGAAATCTTCCCTATTTTAATATTAAATATCAATATTTGAAATAATACACGCACTAACAAGCACGCGTGTCTATGTCTAAAAATGTAAACAGAGCTGTGGGCGTACTCACCAGTTCCCGCTTTCTCACTTTGCCCTCACCATGTTGGCGCGTCAACAGACTATGGTTTCCATTGGCATGCTGTGTCTACTTTTTTATTGATAGTCTAAGGTTGCAGGTAAAATATTCACCCAAAGACTTAAAAAAAAAAAAAAAAAAAAAAAAAAAAAAAATAATTTTTTTTTAAAAATCAAAAAAAAAAAAGGGGGTGAAAAAAGGGGGGGTGGGGGGGAAATGTTTTAGGGGGGGGTGTTGTTTTTTTTTTTGTGGGCCCCCCCCCCCCCCCCTTTTTTTTTTTTTTTTTTTGGGGGGGGGGGTAAAAAATTTTTTAAGGGAATTTAAACCTTTTTTTTTTTTTTTTATAAAAATTTGGGTTTTTTTTTTTAGGTTTTTAAAAATAAAGGGGGGGCGGCAGAGGGGGGGGGGGGAAAAAGGAAAGGGAAAGGGAAATTTTTAAGCCCTCTTTTTCCCCCCCGAAAAAAAGGGGGGGCGTTTACTTTTTAAAATTTTGCCCCTTTTCCAAATGGAATTGGGGCGGGGGGGGGTGCCAAAAAAACGTTACGGTTTTTCACAATTGGCTGCTCAACAACTCTCTATTCACATTGGTCCCAGACTTAAAAAAATTGTTAGTTTGTTAGAAGTACAATTAGGTTTAATATTATCTTGGTATTTTATTCGATATTATAAGATTTAGTCATCTCTGGGTACTTAGATCTCCATCAAAATTTTTTAAAGGTGATGTATAGTCTAATATTTTCAAAATGGTTTTACGCCCAAAAGTAGGAAAAATAGTTGTGTAATTCATAAATAAAAAATTTGTTATTTAAAATGGTTACTTTCTTCGTATAATGGCTTTAATTTAAGACCTCCTTGATAAATACTTAATGTTATTCATTGATGGCCGTTTTAATTATGCAATGACACTAGTGGTGTAATAAACTCATTTTAATTTTCAAAAATTATAAACAAAAATTAGTAAATATTTATTGAAACTATAAACAATACAACGATTATTTGTTATTATAAATAATAATGACACATTTTTTGCATTTTGACAGATTGATATCGGCATCTTGTTACTTTGATTTTGCATCAAAATGTTTAAGTGACTTTTAACAGATGTCATAATTATTTAAATGTCAATTCTGAATTTTTTTGTAAAAAAATCGATTTTTATTAGCTTTTTCTTATTCAAGCGGCCGTAAATAAAATGTTAGACATTGCACGTGGGTTAAAGCATATTACAGAACTCGTTACCACGACTCGGTGATTGTAACGATGCTCTTATCCCGTTAATAATGTAAATACCAAGTTGTACCAGTTCAATGGAAAGAGGTTATAACTTTGTTTTTGTCTAATGTCTTGAGAGCTAATGACGTTTATTTTTACCAACCCATGATTACCAAAAAGAAATGGTGAAAATAACACTTCTTATTTGGAGAATGATAAGAACATCATAATCCATGCATCATTTTCATCACAGCAACTACATTTTTGTGCAAAACAATGCTCCATCTCACCTAGCAATAAGAACTACTTTTAAGGAATGGTACAAAATTTATGGTAGCAAACTAATAGCCAATAAATTAACCAGATGTAAATCTGTATGATTTTCAATTTGGTTTACACTATAAGAAAATGTACTTTCAAAGAAGAATTTTTTCTGAAAATTTATTAGAATTGAATTCTCTACTGAATCAACTGTCATTACATCTTAAAACTAGATATTCTGGTCAACAGAAAATTCGCAATACAGGTTTGGTAGCTGCCAGACATAAGTATATATTTGGTATCATGATGTATAATAAAATAAGATCGGTAGTTCGTACATTTTTCGCGCAAATCACAACAAAGATTTATGCATCGACATGGTAAAGTTTGTTAATCGTTTAAAAATTTGGATAAAAGCATTAATACGCTTTTACAAAACGAATGAGGTCCAGAACATAAGACTTTGTACGATAATTTTTATGAAAGAAGTATTAGACAATAAGACATGAATATCTTCAAATAAAAATCAAAAAACCATTCCGCAAATCAAATATAGTTTGAAACAATGAATATTGTGCAAGCTTATGGAATAATTTAATCAAAGAACTAATCTTGAATTTATAACTACTTCAAATTTTAAACCATTAACTTCCATCGTTCATTTTTAACTTACCCAGTCCCAGTATTATATTTTTTTTTGAAATGAGGCGAGAGGTACATTTTTTGTCCAAAAGATTTATGCAACACGGCGCCTATGCCCAGGGATTTATTATCATTTAGTAAAATAAGATATTTGTTGTCATCAGACATATTTATGTTATGCTGAGTAGTTATTAGATAGTGCCAGACTTGGGTGGAAATGATTTAGAGAGGTAGACACAAACAATAATAAATACACAACCATTTTTTCACGTGTACTTCAAATGGGATCAACTTGCATTATGCAGGTAAAAGTAATAAGACGTTTTTAAATAAATCGAAAGCGTTTCTAAATTTAGTCTTCCGAGAAATATGGCAAGCTTCCTCAATAAGTAAAATCATATCTTACTTGTAATCGAAAGCGTGTTAAACCATTCATATTTTTAGTTGCATTTTAATTATTGTAGCAGAAATTAATTTATTTAATAATAACAGATGCATGTACATATATGTAACTTCCGAATGACTGACTGACTCATAAAAGACTGGAATGAGTTGATTAAATTAGAAAAAATGGTAAAAAATTTTAAAAAATGACAAGAAAAACTTTTTTCACGAAACTATCCAAATAAAAACAGTTTTTTGCATAATTTTATTCAGACGGTAAGACGGTATAATAGATCGAAAATATATAGTAGAAATAAAAACGTAAAAAAAAACTTGCCCAGTACACTTCACCATAATTTTTTTTCCAGGTCACACTCACATGGAGTGTGACGTGGACCATGCAGCCATAGAAAGGAAGAAAAACACGCTCCTTTCAAAATCCAGTTGCCGCAAGAATGGTACAATCTCGTACGATGTACCGGAAAAAAATAAATTTGACGTATTTCTCATGGAAAATGACCACTTTTATCTTTTTCTAGCCTTATGAAGGGTGTCCTGCAACCAAAGCAAGATGATACAGAAAACAACAAGATTAACTGGAGAGAACTACAGTGGCTAAAACACACTTAACCAAACCTTTAATTTTGTATGTGGAATTAAATTATTTTTCCTGAAATATATATTTTTTTCATTCGATATTTTCTATAATTTGGCAAATATGGAATAACAAAGAGATATACCATTCTGGTAGTCAAGAGTTGTTTTAACTTGAGAAATCATAAGGGCATAAGTTGCAATTTATTAATTTATGCAGAAAGTTAATAATTTCATTGTTACTAGTAGTAAATTAAGCATTATTTTTAAAACCCAATGGTACAAAAATGATCATCTTCTATTTATTTCTGCAATTTGTTAAGCTGTCCAAACTTCGCAATATTCTCCTGCAAAATATGGTTCATCTGACTTGTTACCTTTTGACTGTCATCCACAGAAATATTCCGCCTTCTATCTCGCCCCACGTTGTGCGCCAAAATAAAATAATCACTCAGGGTTAAATTATAGAAGTATAGGTCGGCACAGGCATCAGAAGTTGAGCGAAACCCTTTCCTCGCAGACACAGATCATTGGAATTAATCCCATTAGATTTTTTAAGAACATCTATTTATGTTACTCCGGTTCCAAATGTAAAGACGTTCCGTCGACATCTCGTAGATGGCTGCAACACCATCCAAAATATACCAGGAGTCTGAGTGCGTTAGTTAAGAGCCGTTTCTGTGTGACTTACTAAAATTACTGAAAGTACACTTGAGTAGTAAAGGAAATGCAACATTAAATTAATGCTATTATGCATCATTAACCCTTTGTAGCCATTTAGGAAATATAAGTATTCATCATACGTTATCGAATATCTCGATTACGATTTGACCAATATGCAAAACAAATCACAGTCGTTAGCAGTCAGAAGATTTTTCATATGATGTATCACTCGACCCATGTTCCCATTTGAAATTTCTTAAACACAGAGGAAGGGGAAGCAACTACAGCTGAGAGTCTTATGTCAAAAGATGTCCCCCTAAAAATGAAATTCTATGTCTTGGCATTTTTTCGTGATATCATTTTTTTTTGTTTTAATGGGATACTCTGTACAGTATTTGCATTCAGCTCAAATGTGTGAACTATTTTCTCTTCCTGTTTCGCTCTTCTGACATGCCATATCAATTATTGATATTTAAAAATAATATGAAGAATTGAGATACTCAAAACATAAATTAAATACTGTTTGATTTTTTAAAAATGTTCGAGAATAACGTTTGCAACATGTATATTTTTTTCGTATTTAATTCTATATAAAAACTTACAAACATAAAAAACGCTAAAAATATTAAAACACATTAATCATCAATGATATCAATTAATACAATTTTGTTAATTGAAATTATTATTACATTTACCTACAAATGTTTTGCAGACTTTGTTTGTTTTAAATCCATTAAATAAAGCGATTAACTGTATATAAAAATTAACAATACAACGCAAGATTGCATAGAACAAAATAGACAATAAATCGCTCACATCTGTAACTATGAGATAGTAGTGAATTGTTTACAAGAAACAAATAAAACAAATCAAAGCCACTAACTAATCGCAAAGTATTTGTGCAACATTTGAATGACATGCACGATGGTAGACAACTAGCAACTAGAAAAAGTCGTTGATAAAATATTAAAACATTTTGCATGAAAATCTCTAAATTTACTTTATTGCACGTTACAACAGCAGAATATTTAATTTTGAATAAAGAACAACTTGGAGAAACCAGAAAAGTGTAGGTTTCAGACTTGCAGTTTCGCTACTAATAATAAAATAATAGTTGTGTTTAATGTTTGAATTCTTATCAACAGTACAACCCTATTGACCACATTTGTAATTTGTTCTAGTTAAAAAAATTGTCAAATGCCATAATAAAAGAAAATAATCTATCTGCAATCTTTAATAGTTTTCAGGAAATGATAAAGATTAGTAATAATTCTTATGAAGTGATTCGAACGCAATTTTATTATCAAGATGTCTCTGAAATATCTGCACAGACTCCAGAATGATCCCAACTTAACCTTATCAATAAGTGCTTCGATAAATCACTATGGATCGTCCTTTTTTCTATTTGGTCCAATTATTTTATAATTAACAAGATAATTAATTGGAATCCTTTGGAATTAAAAAAGACTACTCAGCCAAAATTACTCCCTTGGGTGGCAATGGAGCTTTCAGCCCGTCTTATCATTTAGTAGATCACTTTCACACTAAAAAAGTCAGGTGTATTTTGGATGTTGTTACAACCTTCAATGATACGGAAACATATTTTCTGACAAAAACGTTTATTTTTAGTTAGTAAATAATCATGACGGAGTACGGGCTCATTAGAACCTTATAGCCCATCTGTATTTAAATAATACAACTTTGTGGATAGGTTTAAAATGAGCTCCTTCTCTCAGGGCTAAATTACGGCATAAGCACGTATCATATTACCCCCGTTCCGTTGAATATAGCCTTGAAAAAAGAAAATATTTGGGACTATATTCAATGTAAAAATAAATCAAGAAAAAGTAATAAAAAAAATCACATTCTGGCAATAGTTACTACCAAAAACCTAATGAATTTCATCCTTGATTATTTTAGTGATAATACTGATTTTCATTGAGTTCAGTTCTATCTCCTCTGACTACGCATATGTTCGTTTCTAATTTAATTTCCCCGCATTTCACCCTAATTTCCACTAGTATCGCTTACAAATGTCCTTTCTCCTATCCCGCCCCCACATTGGGCGCCAAAATGAAAAGATCTCTCAGAGTTAAATTATAGAAGCATCAGCAGCGAAACCTGTCCCTCGATGGCATAGATCACTGCAATTAAGTCCGCTGGATTTTTAGAAATATCTATTTATGTTACTCCGGTTCCAAATGCAAAGACGATTCTTCGGCGAATCGCAGTTGGCTGTAACACCATCCAAAATACATCAGAAGTATTTTAGCGCGTTAGATTAAAGATGATGTGCTGGAGAGGTGATTTATCCTTTAAGAGTCGTTTTTGGTCCTATATTTATAGGAGCATGTTTATTGTTTTTTCGTGATGAGTAGAATTTGCTTTAAAAAAACAAATTCTAGATTATGGATATAGCAAATTTATGGATACTTATTAGTTGATAAAATAATTAGGAAGCGCAAATTTAAAAACAGAAATTCTTCGACCTTTCAAAATTAAAGAAAAAAATCCGAAATTTCTATAGATTCCATACTATCCTCGATTCACAACTTAGTATTGGTAATATTATTGAAGATATAAGTACGACAGTGGTTATTTCATCGGGAAATAAACTACAACAACTTTTAGGCAATTCAAAAGACAAAATTGAACCAAACGAAAAATCGGAGATTTACAAAATTAGCTGTAATCAAAACTATATTGGACAAACTAGACGATCAAATCAAACTAGATTTAAGGAACATATGGCTCATCCCAAATATGGTAGAATAGATAAGTCTAATGTTGCCCAACATGCGTTTGAGAACAACCATAAAACAGATAGCGGCAATTTAAGATTAATTCGGAATGTAACAAATACTACACAGCTGGATACATTTTAAAGTTTGGAAATTGCAAAGTGTAAAAATGGTATGAATAGTGACAGAGGACCAATTCCATACAGTCCGTTATATTTGTTAGTTAGGCATTGTTCAACGAACCGTAACAATGGTTTAGTTATAAATAGGATACGTTGTTAGCAAGAGGTTAGTTTAGTCATTTCCAGATGATGCCAACTTGATTGGCGAAACGCGGTTCGAGTGCAGTATATGATATTTTGTGAAAAACCACGTCACTGTTAGCTTCACATCCACTTCCAACCCACTGTAGGAAAGATTACTTCGGTAGATGTTGAAAGAAAATTTTGACTTTGCACAACTATGTTTACCCCACAAAGAAGCAGCAGAAAATAAAAACAATTGTATTATTTATGCAAATGTTCGGTGGTGCGCAGTCTCAGCCATTGCCTTCGGTCCACGAAATCTAAAAGGTATGCAGTTTTATACCTGTAGATAATATGTAGTTATTTTATTTGCTTATCACCTGCGGCGACCTAAATGCTTATTATCGGGAATGTACATTTGACGTAATGAAAGCGGCCGTCAACTCTAATAATAAGTAATTATGTCTAAAAGGTTTTTTGAAAAATTTTCGTCAGATTAACAACTATTACCAAGTAAAACGACGCTGAAATTAATTTTGCGTCTAGTAAAGAAATTCAATAAATAGAAGTATTAATGAAATAAAAATTTTAATGAAAATTTCCTTCATTTCAAATTGAATTTGATGATGAGAATGTACTATCGAGGTGCACCTAGCTCAGACCAATTTTTAAATGAAAAAAAAAGGAAATAATCAATCAGCAATATCTACAGCTTTGTAGTAATAATTTTTATACCACGACAGAATCGAATTTTAATTTCATAGTACAACTGTACCACTTAGTTTGTAAAGTGTCCTTGCAGGATTCTTAATGCACGCTAGAAATGTCACGAGTAGGATGAGGCACATGTTGTTACACAACAAAATTATTCAACTAGCATTATAGATAAAATCGTTTAGTACTGTATTGTTTGACGTAAAAAAATACAAAATACGATAATGCCACTATCTTTATAATATCGTGTAATATGATAATACTTTGAAACCACCGTATTTATAGAGATTTACATACGTATTACGTGCTGTGTCAGTATGCATATATTTTTATCAATTATGTATACGATTCTACAAATATGGAAGTATTTATTGTCGCCTACAAAGGATTAAAAACTTCGCGACTACATAAAAATGTGTATTAAATATAACGATATTAGGTAAGCAAGGACCATTGCAACTTATATTTGTAAGACAAATTTTGTGACTTAAAATACGACGGTATATTGTAGCTCAGGAAGGATTTGTAAAAATACAGCCTGATTCGGAAAAAATAGTATGAAGCTGTAAATTGGCAGGTCGGTTCTATTTGACCTAAGTAGTGACCTCAGATATCCTTCCCAAGAAAAAACGGGGGAACCTTGTTTTTGCCCCCACATAGAGGGTGATTTAATGCATTTAAACTTCTAGGATTAAAAATGATGTTTATTGGGAAAAAAATAAAATTGCAAAACTAGAAAGTCTAGCATAAAATCAAGAAAAACTGCTTTACGGGCCAATACTATTATTATGTACATTTTGATGATGTAAAGAGGATGATCGACAAATTAAATGCAAACGATGCACTCTATGAACATCCAGTCATTTTTCAAGAATTTATTTGCCAATAAGGAACCTTGAGTGTACAACTACTTCACCTGGATATGCCACAGTTAACGCAGTAAACATTGCATTCGATCTGCGTCGCTTAATTTTTCAGTTATCAGGAGACTCTGCTAAACTTGTAAAAAAATAAATTTGAAAGTGCCTTACAAAACAATCCCGGTTTCGTACATTGTGTGGTATTGCGGATCTCCTTGTCGGTAAAGAGGTAGACTTTTCTCAACCCTCCCTGAAAAACTTGATATAATATGCTCCTGTTGCTTCTGTAGACGTTGAAGGGTCGTTTTCCTCGTATAAATGGATTTTGAGCGTAGAGCGACAGGGGTCAAGAGTTAATTTCTGAACATCCAGAACCGATGCTGCTAATTTACTGTAACTTTAGAAATTACTAGTGTGCAGTGTTGTGTATTCAGTGAAATATGTATTGCTCCTACTGTTTTGGATACTACAAAATCGCCAATTAAAAGGTAATATGTCATTTATCATATATTTATATGTGAGCGCAGTACCCTGGATCAGCCCCTGGTTTTTACGTCATGTCCGATTTACTCGCGGAACTTAATAACAATGCAGGAAGAATTTACACATTATGCGCTATTACTTGGAAGTTTCATAATTCAAATATTAAACAATCTAGCAACGTCCTTAAATCATACCTATCTTATTTTATAAATGAAAGTGAACGGTCTAGAGATGCACCGGGAACAGTTTTTTTGAAAAGCCGGGTACCGAGTACCCGGCGCAACTTCTGTTTCGGGTACCGGGTACCTGGCCGCCGGGTAGTAAAAAAATATCTGTCAGTTTAATGTCTAGTAAAATCTTGCCTTTATTCAAAAATATTATTTAAAATATAAAATAAAACTAAAAGAGCGGTATTGTGTTAAAAATTATTGGTTATGGTTACGCGAGAAGCTAATTTAAATTAAATTTTGATGCATTTTTAACGTTATGAAACGCTCGGCGTGGCTCGGAATAAATGGTTGGTACGGCAATTGTTTACTGTCGGCACTATTCAGTGAATTACGTGCGACGTTAACAATTGTCTGGGAGTCCCTAAATTATTTATTGTGTTATTTATAATCTATGAATCCATTTGTTAACTTCAGAAAAACTATTTTAAGTGAGTGTACAGTTCTAAAAAGAGTTAAATATGAGTGTTAAAGCAAGAAGTAAAGTTTGGAATTACTATCATATACCAGAAGATGACCAATTTGTAGCAGTATGTAACGTATGTAAAAGTCATATCAGCCGCTGCGGTGTAGACAAAAAATCCTCTACATCCTCTTTGTTAAAACATTTAAAGTTTAAACATACTGGAGAATATCGTAAAATTCAAGAGCCTTTTACATTAGTAACTGATAGAGGTTAGTAACTGACAGTACATTACATTACAATAGTCTTGCAGGGCCATATTTGGTAAAGTTAAAACAGCTAAAAAATATTAATTTCTGAGATCTTTATTTTACAACAAATATTTTTTGTTATGTTTCTTTTGTATGATTTTAATTTTAACAACTGCCAGGTGAGCCAACCTCATGACAAATAAAATTTTATTGGCCCTTTATAACAGCAAACATAAATATTTTACAGTGTACCGAAGCATAAGAAAATATCGCATTTTCGTATTTGTTTTTTTTTTTTGGGTTTCAACAGATTGATGGAAACTCTTCAGCCTTACTATAAAATTCCAAGCCGCAAATACTTTACAGACACTGTTATACCAGATGTGTATAATAGCTGCCGAGCTAAAGTTCTGGAAAACATATCTGCGGTGGAATTTATTTCAGTTACTACAGATATGTGGATGTCGGATGTCAATAATAAGAGTTTTATAAGTTTAACGGCCCATTGGGTAACTTATAATTTCGAACTAAAACATGCTGTTCTAAGTATTAAACCGTTCTCAGGCAGCCACATGGGAGAAAAAATTTGTAATGTTTTGTTTGAGATTTTAAATGAGTGGAATATTGGCACGGAAAAATTGCATTTACTTCTTCGGGGTGGTGGAGCCAATATTAAAAAAGCTGCAAAATACATGAAAATTGATCACGAATCTTGTTTTATTCATTCCCAACAATTGGTTGTGCTTGATGCAATTCGGTCACAAAGAAGTGTCTGATTTAATAGCAGTTGCTCGAAACATAATAACACATTTTAATCATTCTTCTGTTTCATGTGAAAAACTTGAAAATATTCAAAAGGAATTAAATATGCCTGCCAAAAAATTATTACAAGACGTCCAGACACGCTGGAACTCAATTTACTATTTACTAGAAAGGTTGTTTGAACAAAAAAGACCTATTAGTCTATTTATAGCTGAAAACAATATAATTGGGTCTCTATCTCAAAATCAATGGCTGCTGACTGAAAATATTTACTACTGCTTAAACCTTTTGAAGAAATTACAAGGCGCTTCAGTTCAACTAACTGCATCTGAAATTATTCCAACACTGGTCGCTCTCCAAAAGTATCTTTTACAAAACCCTGCTCATGGTTTAGGAACAATGAAAGATATTTTTATATCTAATATAAATGAGAGATTCATTGGAATTGAATGTAATCCGCATTATGCATATGCAAGTTTTTTAGACTCACGGTTTAAATTGGCATTTATTTCTGACAATAACAAGGAAAAGCTTAAAGAAGAAATCTTGGCTTTGGTTACTAGTCAGAATTTGGGAATAACCGAGGAAATTTATAATGATGAAACAAATCAACAGTTCTGATTCTGACGATCTGCCTTTAACGTTAGTAGCTACTGCATCCAAAAGAATGAAGACTGACACAACTGTGTTTGATATAATGTCAGAGATAGCGTCAACTTCTATTCTCATTCAGTTAATTTGTCATGAGAAAGATATAAAATTAGAAATTGACTTGTATTTAAAACAGAACATCATATACAGACACACGTCACCTTTTGATTGGTGGAAAACTCACCAAAATACTTTTCCCACACTAGCTGCACTATCTATGTGCGCCAGCTACAACTGTGTTTAGCGAAAGATTCTTTTCGGAAGCTGGAAATGTTTTCGAAACACATAGGAATCGCCTATTAGCCGAGAACGGCGAGAAATTAGTTTTTCTGCATCATACTACCAAATTGTTAAATTTTTCCTATGAGACAAAATTTGTCTTAAGTTTACTTTTTAGTTTTTATATAGGACACCGGCTAGTTTAATAAAGTTTATTAAAATTAATTTCTAGTTAATTTATTAATTTTTATTATAGTAGCCCCTACAATAATAAAAATTGCGCCCACAATACCTACTACCCGGCGCCGGGTAATACAATACCCGGCCTTACCGGGTACCCGGCAAAACAGGCAGGGTATGCCGGGTACCGGGTACAGACCGGGTACCCTGTGCATCCCTAGAAGGGCTGCCTTTTTTACTTGAAACATTTAAAATTTTCAACGCATCTTGCATACTATTGTATATTAACAATCTATGGCGCAGCTTTTAAATAAATAAGTCACCCATTTGATAGGGAGGAAAGGGATAAGAGAGTGGGAGTATATTATTTAATTATTTTATACCGCAATATATGTATTTGTAGTTAGTTCGTTATATCATGATTTATCATATTCTGCACACCTGTCCCTTAATACTCGCTGTGGTATTTGCACGGAAAGTAGTTTTTTGACTTTGTAATATACTAGATCTTATAGTTTCTTGCTTTCAATTTTATTTTTTTCACCAATATACACGATTTTTAATACCAGAAATCAAAATGCAATAAATCCTCCCTTATTTGGGACAAAAAACAGGGTTGTGTAGTTTTTTTCTTAGGGGGCGTTTTTGAGATACAGATCAAATTGAATGTACACTCCAATTTATAGGTTTATACTATTTTCCGAATCAAAGCAGATCTCTCCTGAACTATTTATTGGTCCGGTGTCTTGTATGCAATGTATTTTTTTGGACCCTCCATTTTTGGGTTTAGAATCGTCTCTGCTCATGAATTAAAAAAAAAGTAATTTACAAATAAATTTAATAATAAATTAAGGTATTACCTTAAAATTTAGAAATAATAATGTACAACATTTTTAGTCTTGAAAATACGATTTGGTATAGGTCTATCCTGTTAGATGGAACCTTACTATATTTTTAAATGAGGCATAATATCGCTTATATTGTTATTTTGTGGCTAAATTGAAAAAAGTAACTAGCGTGAAGCACGACAGAAATAATATGGATAATGAAAAAATGGAATTTATGCCTGTCATCACATCTTGATTATCACTGGAACTAAAATAATGTTGATTACATAAACAACGTGTTTTTTGTACGATATTATCAACATTCAAGTCGATTGCGATCATTAAGCGTGAGAATATAACTGACGCATTATACATACATATATTAATTTTGTTTTTTATCCTCTTAACGAGAAAAGGTTGACCGCTGTTCTTCAGCATGGAGAGTAAAACTTATACACAGTGTTTATTTAAAAATATTCCACCTACCATATTTTGAAACTAGAAAGGATGGAAATAAGGATAAAACCACGAAGGGGCGAACACGGCCATTAGTCTGAGCAATTTACGTTTGACTGTTAACAGGCAGCGGCGGGGATCCCCAGTCGCAAAGTGGTGTGCGCGGTTCATTATTTCATATTTTAGTATCATTTTGCTTCGAACCTCGAACACAAGTCATAGAAATACAGGTGAGTTCTGCAGACAATAAATTTACATTCTAAAATAAGTGTTGCAAGAGAGACATCTAATTATTAATGGCACCATCTAAATCATACGTGAGACGAATAAAAAAAGAATTATTTGCAGCGACCTTTGAGGAGAGATTTACAGATTTACAGAGAGGGTCTCTGTCCACGCTGCATAAAATAATTCAAAATTTTGAGGAACGTGGTTGCGTATTTCCCTCCCAACACAAAAGGCCTCCTATCGTCGACGATAACAGTGAATCATGGTTTGCGCTATTGCCAACGAGAATCCGACATTTTTCAGTAGACAAATGGCTGTGGTAGTAAATTCAAGTGCCACGACAGTTAGACGAATTCTACAGAAAAATGGATACCATCCTACAAAGAAAAAAACCTACGAAATTCTTCCCACAGACAATATCCGACGTGTGGAATTTTGCGAAACTGTAATGAAAAAAAAGGACGAACATTTTATGAGATACTGTTCACAGAAGAATCTACACAGTTCAAAATTTACCGGTGTTCACATTTACCACTAAAAATATTGTAGGGGGACTTTTTGAACATTTGATTAATTTTCTATTTTTGAATTATGTTTTTATTTTTCTTTTTGGACCTGCTATTATTTTAGAGAATGTATTTAGAAGTTCTGATAATTTTTCTCATTTCAGGATAAAATATTGATATTAGAAAAATTTTCGGAACGTTTCTCCAGGAAGACATAAACAAATCAATATTCTAGAAGAAAAAGCACAGCTGATGCGATACTGCAGTTTAGCTGTTGGCTTTGCACGTTATTATAGTCAAGTGGTTCGGTAATTCTCGGGTGTGTAATACACCGTCGGCCGATATTCAACGAATAAAAGTAAATTGCACATACTGACCGTGTTCGCCCTTTCGTGGTTTTATCTGTATAAGACAAACGTGATGTTGTTAATTACGATGGGGACCAAAGTTGTGAAACCATACATCTAATCGCCTCATCCCCAACTGTTCTAACTTCGAGGTTTCGGATGATATCCTACAAACACCACCTATAAATACAGCCTCAGTGGTACGGCGTGACGTCACCGCTGCTAGTCCAGCCGAGCTGGCGTGATTTGCTGTGGGTACAAAGAATAATAAACAGCGCTAAATTATTTTTAACGTTTAGTAAGGGGTTCCTGTAAAATGTCGCATCCAATTTAGTTTTTTTTAATAGGAAAACGAAGTTTCAGAGCAGAAACCCGACAACAATCATGTAACTGCCTACCTACGTATGTAAGAAATTATTGCCTGGGATGTTAAACTATTGTGAAAATGAATATGAGAATAGTTTTTAGAATTAAAATCAAATAAATATACTGGAAAATCTATACGATACAATAAAACACATTTTACTTTGTTTTTTTTATCACAAATTTTATTGTAACAACGTTCTGCAATTTTGGCACTTTTGCAAACGATATAAAAGAATGAGTACATAAAAAGGTTATTACAAAATATTCAAACTAAAATTGTTTACGGCTGTTACTAGATTAACATGACAAAACGTTAAATGAATACAAATTAGGTTGACAGATGTAAGGACAATTTGGGCTATAAAGATGGGAAATTTTAAAGGTGGTTTATAAGGCAATAGTTCAATAAATAAAGGTGTTTCACTAGAATTACAGTTTAAAAACATCAGAGACTGAAGACAGATATTAGTTATTACATTTGCAATATATTCCCGGCTATGAATTTCTCAATCATTAAACTGAAGTAACAATGCATTTTTACTGAAGTAATTTAACACAAAATGAGTGACAAAACTTATCTTATGAATATTAAACAATAATTCTGCCTCATAGCCTTGCAATAATTTATTAAACAGCGCAGACCATTTCAACTACTTTTTCACAAGTAAATAACAAACTCGTCCGGGAATCTTGTTCAATGATTTCTGAAATGAATTGCTCTTTGAAAAATGAAGCTCACACACTCTACTCCAAGGTGTATATCCTTTGCTAGAAATAGCAATTCATTTTTTACGCAGGCTTCCATTCTTAGGAAAAGGAAACACACGCACTTTCCCCTCATTTACATAATTTTCTCTACAATCCATTACACTGCAGTTATATGGCATGCTTACGAACTTCTACACTGACAATTTAATTAAAAACACTAATTATATCGTGGAAACTGTCGGAAAAAAACAAACGCGATATCGACTATTGAATGTTAAGACTACGATGTGTGACGTTGGCAGGTTCGCTTGGTTCATCACTGAGGCCTTATTTATAGGTGGTGTTGAAGTAAACTAACTACAAGATTATTATAATGATATCTTGTACTTTTTATTATCACATATCATGCAAAACGAAGTTAAGCTTGTTGTTAGACATTCTTCTCGGCATGTTATACTGATTTGGGGAGATGATAATAAATGCCTATAGTTTTCTTCTTATATTTTAAACCGTCATTCTTATCTGAATGCGTTAGTATAAAAGTTTTAGGTAGATAATAAACCAAACACAATACTTCCAATACATTTTATCATACTATTAAAACAACTACTCAATCTAGAAGCAAGAATTGCATTAAATTAAATTTAGAAGCAAAAAAATATTGAGATTAAAAAAGTTACTCACCAATAAGAAAAATTTTTACTCAGGAAATGATTTCCTCCAGTTGCAATACAAAAAAAACGGGGTTTTCGATT
This sequence comes from Rhamnusium bicolor, assembly GCA_029963845.1. NCBI lineage: Eukaryota > Metazoa > Arthropoda > Insecta > Coleoptera > Cerambycidae > Rhamnusium > Rhamnusium bicolor. The sequence continues at coordinate 67,228 of JANEYF010002552.1, read as the reverse complement.
TTTTGTATTGTAACAGAAAGAAATCATTCTTGGAGTGTAAAAATTTTTTTTTTTGGTGGGTCAATATTTTTTTTTTGTTTCTAATACTAAGAATACTGTTATTTAATTCAATGCAATTCTTACTTCTAGATTGAGTAGTTGCTTTAATAGTTTCTATGATAAAATGTATTGTAAGTATTGTTTGATTCATTATATGCCTAAAATTTTATATTAGCGCATTCAGATAAGAGTGACAGTATAAAATATAAATATGTGGCCAACACATAACTTTCTTATACCAGTATATATCATGCTGATCTAAAAAAATTATTCTATTTAATTCTTTACTTACCTCAATTAAATTTTAAAAGCGTACCTTGAAATGTTTCATTAAAATTTTTAAATAATTAATTATCAGCGTCATATTCGATACTGTCAATAATAATTTATGTCATATATTTTAATAACTTCTTCTTATTGACATTGACATTTTTATAACTAAATTAGACATTTCAAATGTCAAACTGTTAAATTTATCCTAACCCCATTTTATGAGCTTAAATGTATAAAAAAATTTAGTTTACATCAGTTTTATTTAAGTAGTTGGAAAATATATTTTATTGGCTTGATATAGTAGACATGATTTATATAATAATATAATCTTTCATCAAGAATATATTTTTTTGTAAACGCAAATACAAACAAGTTTGGATTCCGTGGACCTCCTTTCAGCTGGCCAATTTGCTCATCACCGAATTTATCATTGTCTTTGGCCTTTAGAACCTATGTACCAAACTTGAAAGCTTTATCTCAAAAATTGTGGCTGCTATCGCGATACTACCGACATGCGGACAGATTTTTTTTAAGTTATGTTTTTTCATTATAATTCGTCGAGATTCATCTAGAAATGCAATAAAAATTTTTAATTTTTTTCCCGAAATTGTACCTTTTTTCTTCTTTCATTCATTACGTCTCTTCTGGTGGTACCACATTCATCAAATTTAATGGTCACCTAAAATGTTGAAAATCTTAACTGTCAAATTTGGGTAGTCTCCCATTGGTATTTTTTGAGTTATCGCGGATACACATATACACACAGACATCCCACACACACAGACATCATTCGGAAAATACTCTGGATGGGTCCAGGCGGGTTTAAAACGTATCTATCAATCCAAATCTCGAGTTAGAAAAAAAATCCGATTACTATACTTCCTTATATTAGATATAAGAAAGTAAAAAACTAAAGGTATTTATTATTATTATTATCATGTTAGGTTTGAAAGAATGCTTATATAATACCCAATAATTATTTTTTTTACTACAAATTTCTATCTTTAAACGGAAACAATCTTTAGATCAGTGGCGTAGTAGCTATTATAGAACGAAACCAAGTAACGTGGGGCCCCCTATGCGGCGGGATGAAAACGAAACGAAAATAAATATATTTTACAAAGTTCTGGCGTAGTAATTAATCAAATAAACAATGGATTCGAAGGACCGAACAAAGTAGTAAATAAATAATTTTTTCTATGACCTAAAGGTACTTTCTATAAATAGAAAGTAATATTTCCATCCTTCAAATGCTGGTAGAAAATAATACTTTCTCTCCCTAGGGAGGCAAAAAGAGTTACCTTGAAATCTCAACGTCTGCTAAAATGTCAAAATAGGCGTCAAAATGAAGGAAAATAATTTCATTATAAGGTGTTATTATGTTTTATTAATTTTAAACAATGCAGCTCATTTTAAAATATATATAAATTCAACTAAAACATTTCAATTTTTGCTATGATTTACAATATTTTGTCACCATGGCAACCACCTTACTTATTCGACGAAGCGTATAAGCTTGTGTTAATAGAAGCGATCAAGACGATTTTATTCAAAGATTTTGCTGACGCAAAAGGATACCATTTATTTTTCCCAAAATATTTTTTGCACCACACTACGTTACATACGTAGATTTAGGTATAAAATAACTAAAATATTTTTCTTGCCTTACCTGTAATGTTAAAATTATGTTCTGGCCCCTGCAAAGTGAAAGACTATTCGGCAATGATCCAGCTTGAAGACTTAAGTGCCTGAGAGGTAATCTTAGCGAGGTGGGACCATCTTCTCCATGTGCCGTGGACACATGCAATTGGCCACCTCTAATTGACACCCTTCGAGGCCACCAGTTCCTTTCGTTTCCACATTTCAGCAGGAGGTCACCTGAAAAAGAAGATTTATTGTAAATTAATATGAATATTGATTTTACAACGTGTGTGAGTGGTATGATCAAAAATTTTAATCAAGCATGACTTTGTTGTGGAGATACCAAGAGAATCCGCAGCCAAATCAAGTTGAGAGGCAGGGACAAATTCGACAACTTATATACAGTTAGAATTCTAGAAAATATTGAACGACTTAGAAGTGCTTTACATAGTCGTTTGAACAGCACTTGCCTTGTACATTTTTTAAATGAATTTCAAGTTTCAGGAATTTTAACTTATAATTTAATGATAAAATATTTAAGTCGTTTCAAGATAGGCGCATGTAAAGAAACAGTTTTGGAGTCATGTTAGATGAAGCTGATTTTCATCCTAAGTTAGAAAAACCAAATTATCGCGACAGAGTTACAAAAAAACCCAAAATAGTCTCATTAAAAACTATTTGACGAGCAGAAAATCAGGATGTAGTGGTACGTCATTTAGAATCTTTGGACCATATTGTTTTGAACAATCTATGGCTTCAGTTACAATACAACAATTGCAGTTTTAATGATATGTGGGAAATATTTTCATTCAACTAATTTCCAGATAATATAATATTATGCCTTTAATAAGGGCGAAGTTAACCTTACAGAGATATGGTTCTCCAACACTTGCAGATACGACGGACCTCTAGATTATTCGATTTGATGGCTTTGTGGGATTTATTTCAAACAAAGATCTTTAATAGACGCCTTTAAGTACTAGAATTAGAGGGCTAGGAATTAGGCTAATTACATATGTATCATTACTTTCCAAAATAAAATTAATCACGAGTGGATACAAATTCCTTAATTTTTAACAAATCTCGCAAAATATAAAGAATTGTAAAAATTAATATTTTCCTTTAAGAAAGTTGAATAACTTTCCTTTTCCGCGATAATAAATAAATACATTGGTGATTGAGGAATGAGAACAGATACAAACTGGCATGCAGATTAAATTAAATTTTAATTTAAATATAAATGACCATATTATAATAACATAAAAAACAAGACACTGTAAAATCTGTAACAACTTGTATCTAATTTGAGTGAAAACACATTAATCGTATGTTTATAATTTTTCTGTTGCTCGTAATATATTAATTAATTTTTATCGTGCAATTATGAATAATCACTTCCCTTTGTCTTTTGATTACGTACAAACCGTGTCTCGGGTGGTTTCACTTTCTTGTATATTATAAGGAAAGTTTTCCTATAAATAAAATTGCAGTATTAAATCGAGTGAATTTCTGCAATATGTGAGTCATGCTTGAAATATTTGTTATTTATTATAATACACTTCAATGCATTCCTAACAAGAAAGGAACATTTATAACCAAGGATGGAAATCCATAACGAAATATTAAAATTGTACAAGAAATCTGAAAATTTATTTCAACCAACTAGAAAACTACATCAGGACTGTTGCATATTGACAATTAGTGTTGGCGTTTAGTAGTATCCTTCTAACTTCTTTCCATATATTATTCTTGAGCTCCAGGATGGTATGTGGATGATTGATATAAATTTTGGACTTTAGATAGCCCCACAAAAGAAACCACAAACTTTAAGATCCGGACACCTGGCAGGCCATGGCAAATGTCAATTTCGGGACACTAAATGATGCGGAGATTACTTTCGCAAAACATCCATAAAGCTTTTGTGATATGAGTTATGGTTCCATCCTGTTGAAAGTACGTCGCACAGTGCATTGATATGTGGCAAAAATAATAAACCCACATATTGTACAGCAAGCCAGCCATTAGTGGAAAGTCAGTAGAGATAACCCGAAGAACGAATTGTCGTATTGATATTACGCATATTCTGATGCTTGGAGTGCTATAAAGGCGAATATTAAAGCAAGAAAATAGGACGATTATAATTAGATGAATTTATTAAGTATTATTTGAGATTTTTGTATGTGTCAATTTTATATTTACTTTGGAAGTTACTCATGAAGGTAAGGGCAACGTGTAGCAATGTTAATTTTTTATAATATAATTATACTATTTGTATAATAGAATATTGAATTTGATAATATCAAATAGATGAAAAAAGGCATTTCTTAAACATTAACGAAATTTTTCAAAATCACGCCCGAAATCATGTGCAAGTTTTTTGCGGCATATAGTTTGTCTATCCTTATACTAAATATCTTAACATACATATTTTGCAGAGGCGTGCATACTTTGTCATTATTATATTATTTCCAGGATTTACCCCATCCTAGCCAATAGTGATATTCTCGAAACGTGAGTGTCGAGTGGCAAAGAGGAGAAAGTGTCATCAGTTCCCGAGAAGATTAAAGCATTATTGGGTTTGATGAGTGCCCAGACGATATCCAGCACGAAATTAAATAATTATCAATATTACTGCCTGACGGTCAAAAGTAAGTAGGAGCAGTGTGTAAGAAAATGTTGATCCTAGGACGGAATGAAGTGTGGCTTGGACTGAAACTGTCCATACCAGGAAACGTAAAGTCATTTACTTTACATAAAACGGGTCCTACATCTGGAACAAGTCGAGGAAGACCATAAAATACTTTTTTGAGAAGAGCAGTCGTTGAACGTCGCGTGGAAGACTCGGTCGCAACTAGGAGCACACAAGAAAACTTTGCTGCTGGAGTGTCCATCCGTCTTTCAGGACTTCCAAGTGAGAAAGAACAATGTTCATCTCATCAACAAGAATTTATTTAGATTTAGAACTTTCGGAAAGGAAATATACTATATTTAGGTCCGTTGTAAATTCTCTGCATAATGAATATTTTCCGAGTGTGCATAAACTGAAACAATATCGCGACCAATTCTTGGCAACAAATATGTCAATAACTGAATCGTCAGTAGAAGTCAATTAGAAGGATTTGCTAAATAGAACGGCACAAAGCATTTGTGAAATTATAAAAGATGATTCACATCTTATGGCCACATTAACATTACATTGATTTGTAGAATTTATCAAAAATTATTAGTTCAAATTTAAAAAGTAAGATAACGTTGTAAAGAAAACTTAACGGGCTTTAAAACGATGTCCTACTTAACCCCCTTGACATTTAAAACTGTAAGAGTAGGTTCCACCACCGCTTAAGGGTTGAAGTAGCGATATCAAAAATACCCAGTAAAAGTGTACCCCATATATATTATAATAAAATCGACGAGTCCGAGCGTTTTTCGAAAAAAATGATCACAAGCGGAAAACACGCGTTTCGTTTTAGGTGGTCCACCCTGTATAGGTATAATATGTATCTAGTAGTAGCAGCAATCTATCGTTAACTATATTTACAACGATTTTACAATAAGGTTTGTGCCAACAGCAGACTCTGATTAGTTTGAAACCGTCAGAAATATTCGTCCAGTTAAGTATTAATGCAAATACAGTGAGCTTAGCGTATATGAGGCACCTGAGTGAATATTTCTAATGGTTTCAAAGTGGTCAGAGGCTGCTGTTGAAACAAACCTATTATATACACTACATATATATCCCTATATAACTGAATTTTTATTTTTACCACTATTTCCATATACTGGCCGCCGTAATTATGATACTAAACATATCTCCAGTATATTTACATATCGCCAGATCATTGTCATCCTTGAAAAAATGAGGCCTAATGATGTCAAAGGACGAAATTGAACACCAAACAGTTACTATAACGCTATATGAAGTGGCTTTTAGTGAATTTGTTTTGGATTCTCATTAGACTCGTAGTTTTGCTTGTTAATGCGCCCTGTCAAATGAAACTGTGCTTCGTCTTACATCCACACCTTGTTGATTAGACCAGTTGTATCGTTTAACAAGTCACAAAACTCCTGGCAAAAACGTTCACGGAGAATAAGTTCCTGATTTCGCAATTCCTAGACGATCTGAATCTTGTATGGGTGGCAAGATGGTGTTGTACATCTTCAATGACACTGAATCAGTGTTGCCATCCCTATTACAATTGTAATAGATCTATTACAATTTAATCATTTCTATTACCCTATTAACCAAGCCTACAAATCTACTGCATCATTCTTCTCATTTGACAAGAGTTTGGAGAAATGTTTGTGATTTTTTTTAGTTTGTTAGGGTTTATTTTAGCAATGTTATATGATAAAATGGTAAATATGTTTATTTAAATAAAATGTTCCTTTCATGTGAATTTTATTTTATATTAGATTAGTTGAACAAGTTTATAAGAGTAAAGTTCATTGAGAACAAATAAACAGATGCCTGACTTAAGGAATGTTTACCTTTTTCTACCAGCTAATAGATGGCGCGCAAAAATTTTTGGGCTATTTCAATTGGACATACATTTCGGTTGACTATGTTTTGCATTGAGGTGGGAGACCTCAGTAATGTTATGTACCACGTTTTCAGTTAATTTTACTTTTTTTTTCTCATCTATTACCATCAAGGCATTACAATTTTCTCACAAATATATTACTCAAAATCTCTTTAAGGTGTGCAACACTGCACTGAATGCCGACGAGCAGGTCTCTGAGGAGACGCAATTATTGGCCTTCATGGAGGTTTTTTCTTACGTGTTGAAGCAATCTCCTCGAAAGTTCTTAACTAGATTAATAGCACGAGCTGGAACCGGTCGTTGAGTACGTGTTTCAGGTCCATTTTTGAAATATTGTTAAATAATGAAGGAACGATGTTGATGATTCCATCATTCATGATTATTGATTATCAGTGATCGCAAGTGAATCGTATATGACGTAAAAACTAGGGGCTTATCCAGGACGCCGTATTGACATACACATAAAGATATGATAAATGACATATTAATTGACGATTTTGTAGTATTCAAAATAACAGGAGTAATACACATGTCAATGAACACAAAACACTGCACACTAATAATTTCTAGTCTCAGTAAATTAGCAACATCTATTCTAGATGTTCAGAAGTTAACTTTTGACGCCTGTCGCTCAAAATTCATTTTTACGAGGAAAATGACGACGCCTACAGAGGCAACATGAGCATATTTAAAATATGTATATTATGTTTTTCAAAGAGGGCACGTTTATATTGCATTGTGAAAAATCTACCTCTTTACCTACAAGGAGATCCACAATACCACACAGTGTATGAAACCAGGGATTGTTTCGTAAAACTTTTAAATTTATTTTTAATACGTTCATCCGCAATAACTGAAAAATGAACTGATGCAGTCAAATACAATGTTTAATGCGTTAACTATTGTATATTCAGGTGAAGTCAAGGTTCCTTATTAACGAATAAATTCTTGGATAGATTCTGTGGATGTACACTCGGTTTTGTGTGTTTCCTCTACTGTAAATGGCAAAGTTTAACCCTCAGAAACAGAAATGGTTATCTGAGGACGAATTATGTAACATCTTAATAAATAGTAATGAAGATTTTGACGAAATTAAGAGAATGTCGAATCTGACGACGGCTCCTGTTCTGACAACGAAAATATTGAAAATATTTAGAATATTGTTAATTAATTGTCAACCTGTTGACGTTGATGTTTCACCAAACCAATATTTTTTTTAGTAGTAACAATTTTTTATTTTGTATTTAAAATAAAATTTTCATTTAACATAATCTATTTTTATTTATTCTGGTTAATATAATCTTAATCTTAGACTAACTTCTAAAAAAAAAAAAAACGAAAAATAACAAGCACCATTTTGGGAGTTAACTGTGAGAATCGTATATTGCCACAAGTGGTTACCGCAGCCGTTCTGACGACTCGTACAGCAAAATTGAGCGCTGAAGTGAAAGGGTTGTGCTTTTGCAAAAACGTCTATTTTTCACCATGTTGTTGAATACCTGTAAGTATGTACGGACCTGGATTGTACGATTTACTCGCGATATTTAATGATTACTAATGCTTTGGTGACAGGTACTATCTAGATAATAAAAATGCATTTTCATACTATTCAATGATGTACAGTTGTTTTACAAATAAAATTATTTTCACATAACTTGCAACATTTTAAAATCTGACTCGTTCTTATGATGCACTTTGTATTTTAAACTACGTAATTAAATTTTTTAAATATGTTTGTGTTTTTTGAACCCCCCCGATAGATGAGTTCCGATAAGAATGAAAGAGCGTTGTCTAAGGGTTTTTCGTTTTTGTATTGTAACTGGAAAATGCAAAAAAATTCTTTTCGGTCAACATAACAAAAATTACTACCTAAAATTTTATAGACATTAAAATAGTACCAAAGTCCTAAAACTATGGTTGGTATTTAAATATTTATGATACACCAAAAATTAATGCCTATTTCTTACGACTCTACTTAGTACAGTAAAAATAAATTTTGACCTGGGCAAAATTGCAACAGAAATGATTATTTTTGCATTATACTTTAAAAAGTCTACTTTATAACATACTCAAAGTTTCCATTGATCCCGACCCAGCAAATCTGTCAAAATCCAAGTAATCGGTGAAGATACTGATCTACAAATACTGCTGATTTACTGGTGTGATCCAGCAAACCACAAGTTGTTTCTCAGGAGTGACAAGAACCTTTCTAAAGAGACCACGGTTTACGATATCAATGCCATTAGATGTTCACTTGGAAATGACTTAACAAACGGTCTATCTTTTTACATTCATATACGTGATGTGATACAGCCTCTAGAATATTTCATATCGGAAAGCAATCAGCCTACATCCCTATTGTGGAAGACAAAAATGTTCGTGAACTTGCATTATCCATTTAGCACAAATAACCTTAATCACGATCATGTCGAACTAATTGAAAATAAGATAATGGGACGTCTTGTTGGGAGGAAACTCACAAAATACATGTCGGTACAAAAACATTTTAAGCAATCTCTCGTTAAGCCACAGCACATTCCCCCAACAGAATCAGCTGTAAAATATCAGTCTCACTGTCTATCTGCAAATTCGTATATGCAAACGAACACAAGGTTTGAACCCCACCGATAATGGACTTGTTAGCAGCACCTGAAAGTTTGTTACGCATAATATAGATAATATGGTGTAGTTGCAAAACTGGCTGTTCTTCAATGAAATGCGGTTGCAGGAAAAACGGCTTCTATTGTTCTACTTTCTTGTAATCATTGTAAGGATACAAATTGTGAAAACACACCACAACTGATGCTAGACGAAGAGATCGAAAGTAAACACCTTGCGGATGAAGAACTGTGAAATACACATCTTTAATGTTAAGTCGCACCATTTTCTTTTTCATTTCTTTCATAACAAAAAAAGTATCTTCTGTTTCATAATAATTTTAAGTCTGTGTATATAAAACTTAATTTAATGTAAAATCGTTCAAATTGGTATGATAATATATGAATCATGATATTAATATCATGCTCCATTTTGTATTCTGATTTTCTGGGTCAGGCAAAATAGGTTATTTTCAAAATTTTATAAAATAATCTCTAACTATGCAAGCAGTTTTCAATAGTAGCTTCCAACATATTATAAAGGCATTTTGTATTGTATATTAGGGAGAAATATATAATATTCAGCCGCCAACTTGGATTTTGACTGATATCCTCGGTTGGGATCAATGGGGATTTTGAGTATATTATAAAACAAACTTTTTTAGAGTATACTGTAAGAAGAATAATTTGTGTTAGAATTTTGCCTAGCTTAAGGGTATTTTTGCCTATAATGACTGTACTAATTGGTATGATTAAAATGTCGTTAAAAATTGGTAAATTTTTTAACACAAATTAGCAAATATTCAAAACTATCTGACAATAAGTCATTAACATTTTAATGAATGGTTTACAATTGACACAATGGGCAAATTTTGTTTTTTTATTTTTTTGGCTCTGCAGTTTTTGAAATATCTGCCGTTAAAATGCAGTACTGATACATCTTATCTTTTAATAGTAGTAATATACCTATTTACGACGATGTTTATAATTTATACAATTATCTTTTATACTTTCCTTTGTTGGAATTAAGTCATATTTCATTATGCTGAGTTTGTTAACATAAACATAATTATTTGTTTATGTTACACGTTTCAAAATAGTAAGTAGCAAAATAGGGATTTATCTGCAATGACTTAATCTTAAAAGTACATTAACATACTTTATTTAATTACCATTTAAATTTTATTGCAATAATAAACTAACAAATTAGGTGCGGTGTATAATATAAAAGAGCAGTAATAATAATAATAATTGAAATAAGAATGAAAAGTACAATAATGCTAGTTATGAGTACACACGGTATTAGGAAGGCACACAAAAAAAAGTTTTGCACTACCCAACTAACAGACTACTATACATATATACAGGGTGGTCCGAATTTAAATCGGGAAACTTCGCCAGCGGATACTACGCCTAAAAATAATAACTTTTTTGTCATATAAACATATATCGAAAAACGAATGGATTTCAAGATACAAGGTGTTGAAGTTAGGGAAAAAAAAATTACATTTTCTACAACGATGCATTTCCGCAGCATTAAATTTGAAAGTGGAAATTTTGATTTCCACTCTCAAATTTAATGCTGCGGAAATGCATCGTTGTAGAAAATGTTAATTTTATCAAAAACCATAAGAATTTTGAAAGGGAGACAAAAATACTTTTTTTGCTTTAAAAAGAACGTAGATTAAAATGTTTCTATAGAATTTGACCAGTGGCGTACAAACAAAAACTTGTTGTGGTTTGAGTGGTAATCGATCAGAAAAAAAATAATCCCCCAGTGTAATATTTTGGAGAAAATTTATTGCAACTGGTGTGCTTGCCTTAATTATACCTGTATATCAAATTTCAATAAAAAAATCTTTATTCGTTATTGAGATATTGGGAAAAAAAAATTTCCCTAACTTCAACACCTTGTATCTTGAAATCCATTCGTTCTTCACCGAATCCGAGGTCCGAGGTCAGAATTGATCCATCACGTTAGAATTTTTACATAATCTCAAAAAAACATGTAAAAACTAGCCACAACTGAGGTTAAAAATAAATTAAGAGCCTAAACTTTAGCTATATGTATTTTAGGGCGCTAAAACCGAATCCGAGGTAAACATTGACCCATCACGTTTTTTTACATACCTTAAAAAAATCTTTATAAATTGCGTTACGATCTTCTATTGTAGCATACCCTCTTAATTTCGAAAGTCATGTGTAATGACATTATTTTTCGCTTCTTTGTATTTTTTTGGTATATCCTGTTTCAACATCATATTCCCATCCCATCTCTCTGATATCGATGCTCCATTTTGCGAATATATTGGTGAAACCGTTCCACTTGCTCTTCACTATAATCTCCTAGGTTTTCAGGAAAGAAATTTATATGAAAGTGCAAGAAGAGCAAATTTAGGTTCAATAGGCAACCCAGGTTCTCTAAATTCTTAAGAATTTAGAGAACCTAAAGAGCGTTGATATCAAGGAAGATGGGATGAGAATATGATGGCAGAATACTGTTGGATGTTGAAACGGGATATACCAGAATATACAAAGAAGAGAAAAAGAATGTCATTACACATGAATTTCGAAAGTAAAAGGATACGCTACAATAGAAGATCGTAACGGAATTTATAAAGATTTTTTTGAGGTTATGTAAAATTTCTAACGTGATGAGTCAATGGTGACCTTGTATTCGGTTTCAGCGCCCCAAAATACATGTAGGTAAAGTGGTTACCTCATTTAGGCTTTTAATTTATTTTTAACCTAAGTTTTGGCTGGCTTTTACCTGTATTTTGAGGTTATGTAAAAAATTCTAACGCCCCAGAATACTAATACGTAAAGTGGTTAGCTCGTTTAGGCTTTTAATTTATTTGTAACCTCAGTTTTGGTTGATTTTTACCTGGTTTTGGAAGTTATCTCAAAATACTGACGTGACGGGTCAATTTTGACCTCGGATTCGGTTTCAGGGCCCCAAAATACGTATAGGTATAGTAGTCTGTTGGATAGGCAAAACTTTTTTTTTGTGTGTGCCTGTGTAATTAAGCAGTAATAACAAAAGTATTTATGACTCCGTTAAATGATTTAAAACGATGATTTTCGTAAGTTAACCTCACAAAATTTCAATTTGAATCCTATATACATAGAGGGTGTTTCAATGATGTAAAGACAAACTTCGAATGGTGAGTCTTCTCGTCAACAGAAGCAAAAAACAAGAATAACATTTTTTCATAAAATGCTTCCTAAGTGGATGCTTTGAAAGTCTAACATTAAACAGGCTTTTTAAATAATTACTCAGTGATGGTTGAAAGTACCGACTTCAAATTAGGGAAAATTGCTTTCATAGTATCAACGTGCACGACAAGTTTCATCAAAAGCTAACCAGTGGCGTCGGAGTTAGGGCGGGTTGGGGTGAAGAATCTTAGATAAAAAAGTTATTTGCAACCGAACGGATTTTTGTTTTGTTGATTTGTATGCACCATCTTTAACTAAAACTTTTGCCACCCTACAGTATTTTCGTACCATTCACGAGTAAGCATTAAAAAATTATAAGAATGTCACGTCGTGAGCACATAATTATTTCGCACTTATTTCTCAGGAATAGCAGTAAGTGTCTGTAAAAGTAAAAAGGGGTGTACAGCCTCTATTAAAACGGATGGTAGACAAAATGAACACCTTTTATAAATTGTTTCTAAATTTCCTTTTCCAGTCCATTGTGGTGATTTTTAATACCATGACAAAATTTTTTTATTTTTTTCTGAATTCTCGGATTTTTTTATCAAATTAAACCCCTTTTTACTTTTACAGACATTTACTGTAGTCATGAATTTGCCACCGCCTAACTCGCTACACCTTGGGGCCGGCCCTGCAGTAAATAGATTCTTCCTAGCCCCCTACTGCTTCAATTAAAATTATTTTTTAATATCACTTTTTATCTAAATATTACTTGATCTACTGCAATTTTTTTCCATATTCGTGTAATTCACAAGGTTTTTAATTAGAAGCCTTCATTAATAATTACCTATTTTATTAAAAGGTTAATAAAATCGGTGAGACGGCAAATTAAAATAAAATATTTCCTTGTCATTATGAATTCTGGCAGAAAGATAATTTTTCATTCAGACTGAAGAAATAATAATATAAAATTCAGATTTGTAAATTTTCCTACATGTTATTTTGTTTGGAAAATTTCAGGAAACGGTTCCAAACATGGAAATAACAATTAAAAACATTGTTTTCACTTTTTAGTTTTAAATCTCAAGCTTTTTGTTTTCACTAGCTAGGCATTTATTTGTTAAAAATAATATTTTTTGTTAGTACAATGTAAATACTTCATAGTTAATTTAGTTTATATTATAATTTCGTACATTCGTTTCTTTCTTTTTTTGCGTATAAAGCTGGACAATATTATGAGTGATAAAAAAATCAGCAATAAGACATGAGAAAATTAGAAGTATACCACTAAGACAATAAAAAGTACTTCTTTCTGATTTAAATACATAAGTAAATAATGCCCAGCCAAAAAATACATATTTTCCCTGAGAGAGCGAAAGGCCTCAGCGACCCGGGGTAGTTGCAATGTAATAAAAATCTTATTAAATGGAAGAAAGCACAAGAAAGCAATATAAAATGCCACTAATAAATAATTACAGACCAAACCTGTATTTGTTTAGGCAGCAAACACAATTGTTTCTATTTCTATAGTCATATCCACACTTGATAATTTACTTGTCATTGACACTGATTTTTTATTGAAGTTATCTACAGATACTTGCATGCATAATGCATAAATGAACATAAATCGATTTATTAGAATTATCTCTAGAAATTCTTGATGTTTTTATCATGATAAATCGGCAAAATATTTAATGAGTTGCATTTTTTATACTGTTAACATTATATCGTTCTGCATGGGGTAACAGCAGTTAGAAAATTAAGTGGAAAAGTATGTCTGTCATATAGATCTAAAATAAGTTACACTACTGCTGTATTGTAATAAGGAATTAAACTTAAAACATTATTTATGTTTCAAACTTGTAAACTTTCTAATACCTTTGAAACCTATGCACAAAATTTATATCTACATTTACTTGTAATTTTATGTATTTTTATGTATTTTTATGCAGTACGTTTTAATTGCCCTGAAGAAGGTAATAAATTTACCGAAACGTCGGCAAGTTAAAAAACTCGTTTTTCTAAACATTGGATCTTTTACCCAAAAAACCCTTCCCAGCTATAATTTATTGGTCTAAAGTAATTATGTGTATAATAAATTTAATCGTTTTCTTCTCACAATCGAAAAAAAAAACCGCAGCCATTACTTGGGGATCAGAACTTCCTCACCATAGTAAAACTCGACGTGTGGTGGAGTTTATAATAAATGTAATTTTTGACGTTTCAAAAAAGTCACATTTTTTGACGTTTCAAAAATTGGGACCGATTTTGTCCTTCAACGAACTCAATCTCTTCCTTGATCTCTAGAATGTGTGTACCAAATTTAAAAGCTTTATCTCAAAAACTGTAGCTGCTATCGCGAACCAGACAGACACACAGACAGAAAATTTTTTCTGTCTGAAATTTTGTGTATCGTCATAAGTCGTCGAGATTCGTCCAGATATGCAATAAAAATTTTCAAAACTTTTTGACGAAAACATAACTTCCTCACTTTGAGCGGTGAGGAAGTAATAGTAATGACACACGGTCGAAAATGTTTTTCATACTCATACGGTTGCCGAACTCGGCTTCGCCTTGTCTGGCCATTTTCCGTAACCGTGCATAAAACAGCATTTTCCGTTCTTGTATCATAATAGTTATTTACGATACAAGTGTTAAAAATGACTTGTTTATTTTGTGAGTGGAGAAGTTTGCGAAATGAGCGTAAGCGAGTGGAGCAAGTCCACGAACAAAATAAAGTCATTTTTAACACGTGTATCATACAATGTTTTTTCTACAAACACCATTAAATGAACAATAAAGTTTCTTTAAAAAGATTTCAAATCCTTTTAATGGTTACCTCATAATTCTAGTAGTTTGTAGGATTTATGAAATAAATAAATCAAGTTTGCCCGTTGTTTGACACATGCTTCTCAAATGTGAAAAACTATTGCAATATGATGAATTCCAATATTAATTATAGTCCAGAAGGAAGCGAATCGATTCCTCAAGAAATTGAAGAAGCAGCTACAAGGGCAACTTTAGATTTGTTGCCCACAAAATCCAAACAACAATATGAATTATCGTACAAACGCTTTGTGGAATGGTGCGATCGGAACAATGTTGCAGGCAAGTACAGTGAAAATGTAATGTTGGCCTATTTCGAGCAAAATTCTAAAATTTGGAAGTCTTCGACGCTTTGGGCACATTTTTCAATGATAAAGGCTATGTTAAATGTCAAGAACAATCAAGATATAAGTAAGTTTTATAAACTCATCGCATTTTTGAGCGCAAAGGAGAAGGATATCGTCCAAAAAAATCAAAAATTTTTACACGCCAAAATATTGATGTTTATTGCAGAGGCGCCAGATGACAAGTATTTGATGTTTAAAGTAGCTGCTGTAATGGGTAGACTAGGCGCGTGTCACCGTGAAGAACTTTGTCAAATAAGTTTAAGCAATATTGAAGATTTAGGAAATACACTAGTGGTAAACATTTCAGATAGCAAGACTAGAGTTCAAGAACTTTTACTGTTATTACTGAGACTTATATTGACTTATATCATAAGTACTTAGCATTACGTCCAGCTCATGTCAACCACCAACGTCTTTTTATTAAATACACTAGTAACAAATGTACGATTCAACCTGTTGGAATAAATATTTTTTGGAAAGATGCCTACAGATATTGCAAGATTTTTGAAATTACCAAATAGTGAACTTTACACCGGACATTGTTTCGGTCGGACATCCGCCAGCTTGTTAGCAGACTCTGGTGCAAATTAATGTACAATAAAAAGACATGGAGGATGGAAAAGTTCGAGTGTTGCAGAAGGATACTTGGAAGATCCGTTAGAAAACAAAAAGAGGATTGCTTGTCACATTCTTCCAAATAATTGCCCTTCTTCTAACAATTCATTAATAGTATTTCCTCCACTGCTTCAAGTTCAACTTCAACAATTTCTTCTTGTGAAGTAGCTTCCTCACAAGGGATAAATATTACTAATTGCTCCAATTGTACAATTAATATAAATATTTCTAAATAACTTGTAAATTTTTTGTTAATAAATATATAAATGTCATTATGATAAACGACTTGTCATTTTACTTTTGCACTAGTGTTAAAAGTAAATCATGTGATCATTTTTAATGCGTGTTTATATAATATTACATTTTTAATTCATATATGCCGTGTTAAAAATTTAGTTTTTAATGGTGTTTGTAGAAAAATAATTATTCTCTACGACCACACCAAAAAAGAAGGCGATTTTAAAATTGTTTTGAGTGTGTAAATTTGACCTCTCTTGTATATCGTGCATAGGGTTGCCAAGTGTTCTAATTTGGAAAGAAGGACAGTAAGGTTGGGTTAAAAATTTCCGTTTGTATAAATTAGATCAAAAATATGAAATATATGTATAGTTCAGAATAAGATTTACAGGAAACAACTACATAGTGAGTGATAAATGTATTCCTCTGGTGGTCAGTGCTACTACCCGTCAGACACCACTCACTATGTCTGCCTCAGGCTAGCCTGGTTTGCTATTATTATTTGTTTTTTCCATTACATATCATACTAACGAGAACAACCAACCTATGCCTAGTGAGGAATTGACAAATGATCTTAGCTACCAAACAAGACTTGCAGATTTAATTCAACGCAGGTCGGGGCTTTTGTCCGCTGAGTAGTTGTTTCGTGTAAATTTTATACAGTATATAGTTTAGCCTATCAGGGTTAGAGGTCGTAGCTCTTGGTACCTGCTTTGCAGATCGTATTAGTCAGTAAGACATCAGCGATGTCTGATGGGTAGTAGCACTAACCACCAGAGGGATACACTTATTCAGTCTTATCACTTACTATGCGTATGTATAGTTCACACAAAAATGTTATGAATATATCATACTCTTATTTTTTTGAAATAATCCAGTCACTTAAGCCAAAAAAGAGGGTCAACCTCGGAATGAGAGATAATAAGCTGTAAACTTGTATAAACCTTTATTTTGGTGTTCTAAAAGTTGTCTCAAAAGTCTCATAATATCTGGTGTCCGCGTCTTAAGATATTCAAGGTCAAAGGTCACAAAAGTCGGTTTTTTGCAAATATCTCGCTTCCTGTGGTTTTAATGCCATTTGCATTTATTATAAAAATTGTAGAGAATAAAATTCTCTACAAATTTTGTTCCAAACATTTTTTTATATACTCAACCGTTTTTGAGATAGAGGGCGGAGAGCGTGCCGCGCTTATCTATTCACAGCAGCAAGGTCAACCGTAAGTCCCGGTAAATAATACACCGTATAAAGTCTATAAATCATTAAAAAATATATAATTATGAATAATTTGCATTGTTTATTAATTAATACATTATATATAATAATATTTTTCATTTATCAAATATGTATTTGTTTAATATTACTTACCTTTCCGTGTAATCAACTGCAAGAATGATTGTGGTTCACGCTGCGGATGCAGGAAATCGGGGTTGCAATGTTCTTTAGCTTGTGGCCAGTGTAATGGGCAAACGTGCCTCAATGCTTCACCGTATCAAAGCGATCTCGATGAAGATAGTACATTTGACCCCCGAAATTCTCGAAGATCTAGAGACAAATATCCTTGACAATGAAAATGATGATATTGAATTGGAAATTTTCGAGTGACCGGAAGACGATGATGAAGAAGAAGAAGAAAATTAAGAGTCAAGTCCATCTAATTATAAAAGTTTTTGAAAAACTTCCCCTCATTTGAAAGTCAACTGTAATAAATATACGAAAAAGTATTTCTAAATAAATATATAATTAAAATGTGTTTACTCTATTCTTTTTCTAATTAAAAATAATTAACATATATATTAGAATATAATTAAAATATACTTAAAGTATTCCACTCAACAATTTTTTGATTACACTGAAAGGTAAGTAATATTAAACAAATATATATTCGATAAATGAAAAATATCATTAAATATAATGTATTAATTAATAAACAATGCAAATTATTCATAATTATATATTTTTTAATGATTTAAAGACTTTATACGGCGTATTATTTACCGGGACTTATGGTTGACCTTGCATTATGCTGTGAATAGGTAAGCGCGGCGCGCTCTCCGCCCTCTATCTCAAAAACGGTTGAGTATATAAAAAAAATGTTTGGAACAAAAGTTATAAAGAATTTTATTCTCTACAATTTTTATAATAAATGCAAATGGCATTAAAACCATAGAAAGCGAGATATTTGCAAAAAACTGATTTTTGTGACCTTTGACCTTGAATATCTTCAGACGCGGACACGATATTTTATGAGACTTTTGAGACAACTTTTAGAACGCCAAAATAAAGGTTTATACAAGTTTACATCTTATTATCTCTCATTCCGAGGTGAAACCTCTAATGTGACTGGACTAAAAAGGTTCAATATAAGTTATATTAGTTTTCGACACGTATTCTTTATGTATTGTTAAAGGACAATACTTTAAAAGCCTGACATTGTGGTTAACTTATCTAATGAAAATGAGGATATTTGAAAATATAGAAAGTTGCATGCATTTTTGAAACGTAAAAATGATTGATATGATGCAAAAAATCAAGGCTTTTGACAGTGGATAATGGTATGGGGTTTTTGACTGATGATTCTTTTTATTAATTAAGGTTGCATTGAAATTTAATGGTGCACGTCGACATGAGAAGCTACACACGTTGAATGTGGACGACAATGAGAACATCGTATCCACATTAATGAAATTGAATTATAAAACCAACTTATGTGATCACTGATCACGAAGGTTCTTCTTCTACAGGAACGGTAAATACTCCATGCGATCGGTAGGAATTAATAATTTCGCCAGTATGCCAAGAAAAATTGCGTAATTGAGTATTTACAGCTGCCAAATTCCAGCAGTTACATGGAACATTGTTTCTATAATCTTACTTGTCGACATTGAAGCTGACATCCAGATGATAAAAAGTATGAAGGATGGCGATCGACCACCGCTCCTGCGGAATATGCAGCGGAAAGCAATAAAGGAATGACTTCGAGTACGATTTTCAAACAGGAAATAAGCGAGTAGCCTTCTTCGACAATTTCCTGTGCATAGCAATCAGTATCAGGCGAAGTTTTCATTATTACTCACTGATTTGTAGCCAGCGGCATCTGTTAATACATATACATTCATGTGGTATTATAACATTTTCTAACTTCAACCACGGTACATTGAATATTTATTGATGACTTCAATAAATAAATTTGTTTTATGTTGAAAAGTTTTTCTATGAAGAAAAAGGGTTGCTACGTGGAGAAGTAAGACTTTTCTAAATGAAAAGCATACAGAAATACACCTTACAAAAGTAAAAGGAAAGTATCGTATTATGTCCTTGTGACAATTCCGGAGAGATATTTCCGGTAGTTAAAAAGGACATTATCTGAGAAGTCCAGACAAAAATCTATCATCAGATCTTTCTATTAGTTCATCTGATGTTGTGCCACACTATTCTGTTTTATATGATTACGATAAAAGTCAAAATAATGTGCATATTTTATAAATAGGTAAACTTGAAGCATTAAATAAAATTATAACATCCAGTTAATCGTTCCATTCCTGTTGTTATTAAAATAATTATAGACGTGAAACAAATGTACACGCCATGGAATATTCATTGAAATCAATAAAATGATTCATGTAAATGTTGCCATTTAAATTTAAACAGAGTTTAAAATATTACCCGAGATGGGTTCGGAGCTATACAAAAGCAGAAATTTTTTTCAGAAATTATATATATACTAACAAACTCGTTAATTTTTTGTATAGAAATCGAAAATACAGTTGATTTTTTTATGTTGTACAGAGTGATCATTTTAAAGGGCAACTGAGACTTCTAAAAAACCTAGAGACGAATACAGCACAACGAAGTCCTTAAAAAAAATACACCAGACAGGAGGTCAATCGGGTGTATTCAACCAAGGAATATTTCTAAATATATGTTCCCAGAATGTTCCAAGTTAGCAATTTCTAGCGGCATACAACAACAGATGTTTTAAATAAACCCCGCCAAGGAAAACCCTAAAATCAATACCACGATCTAATAGATACTCCTAGTTTAAGAGTTAACAATACTCGTTATTTAGATAAATATAAATTTAGTATACCTCAATGGAGGGCTTCAGAAGATGCACTTGATGCAATGCAATAACTTTAAAGAAACGTTATTCTAAATCCTCTTGCAGAGATAAGATTTTCATAACATAACAATACTAAATAATTATTAAACGGTAATATGAAAACCACAAAAAAAAAATCGTTGAAAATGGATATATCCCAAAACTATGGATTACAAAAATAACTCTCCACTTTCGCACGACGAACAACCTCTTACTAAAGTCAAAGAAAAAATTGCCATTTAAAAAAAAGGAACAGTTTTTACTAATCTAGAAATACCAAATAAATTGACGAACATTAGCCAACTCTTGGGAACGAAAAAAGGGTATTAATTCTTAAAACAGTGAAATCGGACAAATTAAGTGATTTAAACGATAGTGTTATAAAATGTCTTTCTGGAGAACTTTATTGCATTTGATAATATTATTTGATGAATGAGATCAATGGAAAATTTCAGTAAAATATGTTTTGATAAAATTGAACTGTAACAGTATGTGTTGTATTAGCAGATTTTGGGTTTACTTTTATAAATACATTTTCCTGACAACTATTTTATAAATTCAATATTATTATAATGTAAAACATAAAAATCAGAACCGGTTCGGTGGCATAGTTGGTTTGAGCGCGCGATGGTAAGTATGACTAGAACATTTTCTATCGTAACTGCGGGTCCGGATTCCGTCACCGGCACAGGCAATGTCAATTGTCTAATTTCTGTGGTGTCTTGTATATTGAATGAGAGAGACGTTTACATGAAAAAAATCATGGCTATTAGTATTAATGGAAAATATTTTGCTGTAATTACCACAACTTGGTTTTTGCTACCCTGTAGTGTCTACTAATTTTAACTGCTGTCGAAATCTAAAAGCATTTTAATTTGAAAGAATAAATGTGTACATAATAACATTCCAAGATATTCCAATAGAGAAGATATATTCACAAATAGTAACAAACACTAAAAATAATATAATAATTATAGAATAAATAAAGGATGTCCTTCTTGAGGGCTTTGCGAATATCATTAGTCGACTGATTTCTGGTTTTGGCCTTCATCACTCATCAGTAGTAGGTGAACACAACGTCAACAATAAGAATTATAAATAAAGCTGGCCGAGGTGGCTGGAGTACAACCACGGTCTTGCGCTGGCGTCACACGTGCCGATTTAGAAGTGATTTACGCTGCAGTCTTATTTGAAAGGTTAATGCGTGAGGTTGTACCTATAAATTATACATAATGTCAAACGCGCCAAAGGGTAAAAAACGACCGTACGTGGACACAGTGAATAAATTTATCTGTGAATTTCCGGATTTATTCTATGACGGATGCAAAATAATTTGTAAAGTTTGCAATCAAGACTTAATGTGCTGGCACAAAACAAATTGTCGTCGTCATATCAATACCGTGCAACATAAAAATAAAAAAAATGGCATGTCTTTGACAACTCAGTTTATGTTTGATTTATTGTTAATGTTAATAGCCTGTAATATTCCGCTACACATACTGGATAAACAACCATTTCGGGAGTTTTGGAATAAATACAATCCCCAGGTGAACTTACCAAGTCGTACATCGTTACGTAGATATATTCCAGCTGTTCGTGAAGACATTGTAAATAGGATTTAATGTGGATTAAAAAATACACGGCTCTGGTTATGTATTGACGAGACGACAGATTGTAAAAAAAAATCTATTTTAAATATTATAGTACGTGTACTGGACCCTCTTAAACCAACATTTCCACTTTTATTAGCTAGTAAAAGACTAACTGCGTGTACTGGCGAAATAACTACGCGTGTGGTGTTGGAGACATTCGAAAAATTTGAACTTTCAACAAGTCAAGTATTGATGTTTGTGACTGATGGTGCCGCGACAATGTGCGTGGTAGGCCGTTCTCTTCAAAGAGACAATTGTAGGATTTTACATGTTACGTGTAAAGTGCATGCGTTACATCTTGTGGCAGAAACGATTCGAAAATATTTTCCAGAGGTAGATGCATTAATAGCAAATGAAAAAAAAGTATTTCTCAAATCTCCTAAATGGCTTCGAGCATTTCACAGACAGTGTCCTGGTATCCCTGAACCACCAGAGCCGATTATTATACGTTGGGGAACGTGGTTGAAAGCGGCTTTTTATTATGCTGAATATTTTCAACAAATAAAAGCTGTGATACTACAGTTCAACCCTAACGAGGCTGGAGCTATTAGGGAAAGCCAGACAAGCTTTCAAGACGTTTCCCTGAAACATATTTAAAAACTATTAATAACAATTGTTGAGGATTACACGACGCAATAGAAAAATTGCAAAATAGTTCGTTGTAGTTAGTGGAATCGCTGCAAATAGTGGACGACGTAAATACACATCTACAGGGTATAAATGATGCAAAAAAATAATCGCGTTAGTGAAAAATTCGAGAGTGTATTACAGAAAGATCCTGATTTTAGCAAATTAAGACAAATTTGTGATGGTGCATCTACAACTTCGCTAAGTGAGTTCACATATTGTTTTACTTATGCCTGTATTACATCCGTAGATGTCGAACGGTCATTTTCAAAATACAAACATATTTTTTCATCAAAGCGAACATCGCTGAAGGAGACAGCTGTAGAAACATACCTGATGCTATTATACTATAGATCTTCCCCACTTTGTGATGACCACAACCAAACTACTTCATAAATCTGCTTAAAAGGGTGAGTTTTATACAAAATTTTATAAAATGTAACATTATTGTTAAAATTTATTTCCATTTATTGTACTTATTCAAGTATTATGATATGATGTAAACATATGAGTATGACTCATATGGCTCTGTCGGCCAGGTGACCTCGGCCAGCTTTAATTATAAATCTCTGTGATAAATCATAATATTGTACTAACGAGTTATAAGGTAACTCCATAATGCCAGTGTAATTTGTCACTAGGTATATCTAATTTGCTAGTATTAATTAGGGAATTTTCCTTGACAAAAAAGTTCATTCAGGCAACATATCTGTTTGGGAAGCAAGGTATGTCTGTTTGAGGTGCAAAGTATATTCATATTTTGACACATTTATATAAGTATATGTATTGAATTATTATTTATGGGTATCTTACATGGCAAATGTTGCCATGTAAGACAACCCATCGTTGGTTAGCGTTTGCGTTGGCGGAACAGAATTCTTCTTCCATCTAGCTGCCTTGCGATCAATGGTGCACACTGCGTGTGATACGATGCCAAATTTCAGTATTCCTTCAATGTACTCATTCAGTAACACTTTAATACACATAAATGGCAACTTAAATACGTATAATAAAAACCCGGAGGTTTTAGAGACCTATCCATACAATGGTATTAATAGTCTTACAGATTATGCAACAACAGTTTTATTTTTGAGATGTACTAAATATACTATAAAAACTTGGAAACATCAGTAATGATTAATGATTTGATTACTAAGCATCAATATTCAGATATCCAAGGAAGTTTTTGTAAAAAAAGCCTTTAGCAAGACAGTAAACAAAAACACACACCACATATCAATTTTTCTTCTCTCAGATGAAAGAAACGGTCTCACATTCTTAATTATATTAATTAGTGTAACAAGAACTATATTATAATGTGTACTTACCTTTAGTTGTATATCAGTGGCTAAGTTCAGGCTGCAGTTTTGACAGTTGATTATTCAATAATAAAGTAACATCATTCAAGGCAACAAGGCATTAGTTTATTTATTTATTATAATAACTACGTTACATGGTGTCAGAATATTCAGGAAAATAATATAACATGGCTGAAACGGGTATGCAAGGAATGCGACCACCAAAACCACTGGTAGCAACAAATGAGGATATGGCTACAACATGGAAAGAATGGATACAACAGTTCGAGTGGTGGGCAATAGCTACCCAACTAGGAAAAAAAGTCAGGAGAAATACAATGTGCAACATTTATGAGTGCAATCGGCCAAGATGTCATAAAGATCTTCAATAGTTTTAACCTGACGGAAACACAACAAACAGATCTAGTAGTAATAAAACAACACTTTAAAGATCATTTTTCACCAACAGTTAATATATCATTCGAAAGACTTACTTTCAACAAAGCCGTACAGGGTGAAAATTAAACTTTCGATGAATTTCTTACCAGAATTAAAACGTATGCAAAAACATGCGAGTTTTGTAATTGCATGAATGATAGTCTATTAAAAGACAAAATAATATTTGGCGTCAAAGAACACGATCTGCAGCTTAAATTATTGCATGAAGGCAATACTCTTACACTAGAGAAAGCTGTAACAATATGCAGATCGAACGAAATGGTCTATAAACAGCTACTAAAAGCAGAAGCTAGTACTAGCCAAGTCGATGTAGTAAAAAATAAGCAGGCATTGACAAACAAAGAATTTCAATGTAAAAGATGTGGCACAAAGCATAAACCAAGAAGTTGTCCAGCATTTATGAAAACATGTACAAGTTGCGGACAAAAATGACATTTTAACAAGCAGTGTTGGTTCAAAAATACAAATCACAGTGAAAAAGGCAAGAAGAAAGCAAGTAGAGTACTAGAGAATGTCAACACAGTAGAAAGTTCAGACGGGTCAGAGGAAGAAGTCCTATATATACACGAGTTAAAAGAGTTTGAAAGCGACTGGCGTGAGAAGGTTCAGTATCGAAATAAAAAATTTGACGTAAAATTGGATACAGGAGCACAGTGCAATGTTCTGCCGAAACATATAGTAGATCAACTTGAACCTAACTTGAAATTGAATAACTCTATAACGAAAAGACTAGTAGGTTTTACCGATCACAAAATTTCAGTTCTTGGGGAAATAGATTTGTTGTGTACAATCAAACAGAAAACGTCAAAAAATATTGTTCAAAGTGGTCGCTGAGAAGGTATGTGAAAAATTAGGACTTATACTCAGAGTAAATGAAACATTACAGAATTCCTCTAATAATTATGTCGAGGACGACATTTTCAAGGGACTAGGATGTTTAAAAAATTTTGAATATGACATTGATCTAGTAGATAACCCTAAACTAGATATAAAACCGGCTAGACTGTAAAAGAGGCTTCTGGCAAATAAAAGTCAGTGAAAGGACCCAAAAATACCTGACCTTTGCTACTCCGTGGGGTAGATATTCATGCTTGAGGCTTCCATTTGGATTGGCATCTGCCCCCGAAATCTTCCAGGAAGTGATGAATTGTCTGTTAAAAGATGTTCCAAATACAGAGTGTTCCATGGATGATATTCTCATTCATGCTGAGACTAAGACGAAACTTCAAAATATAACTAATCAGGTACTCAAGATTCTAAAAGAAGCTGGACTAAAACTTAATAAGGAAAAATGTGTATTCGAAGCAACATCAGTTAAATTTTTAGGACATGTCTTGTCATCTACGGGCCTGAAAGTAGATCCAGACAAAGTAACAGCCATACATAACCTAAGAACGCCTGAGAACCGAAAACAGTTACAAAGATTATTAGGAATGATAACGTACCTTAATAAATTTATACCGAACATGTCTGATTTAACTGAGCCACTTAGAACGTTACTTCAAAAAGATGTTATTTGGTATTGGGAACATGCGCCGGAAAGGGCATTTAAAGAAATCAAGAAGGTACTGACAAAACCTCCAGTGTTAAAATTTTATGACGTTAACAAAGACGTTACACTCTCTGTTGATGCCAGCTCAAACAGTTTAGGAGCCGTTCTTCTCCAAGATAATCAGCCGGTTGCTTATGCAACAAAATCTCTAACTTCATCACAACAAAACTACCCACAGATAATAAAAGAAGCGTTAGCCATCAGATTCGCCTGTCAAAAATTTCATGAATATGTTTATGGAAAAAATTTATTCGTAGAAACTGACCATAAACCATTAGAGGTCATCTTCAAAAAACCTCTTCAATCTGCTCCAGCCAGATTACAAAGAATTTTATTCGATGTTTTACAGTATTCACCAAAAATTAAATACAAAAAAGGTACAGATATACCAATAGCAGATACATCAAGCCGTGACTGTAAACATGAGCAGGAAGATGAGAAATTGGAAGAAGAATGTGAAATACAAATTGTATTAACCATGTCAAAAAAAGCCAAGGAAGAACTGGTGGAAGCGACAAAAAAAAGATGAGGAACTACAAATGCTATTGAAAAATATACAGAAAGGCTTTCCAGGGAATCGCCATGAACTTCCAGAACAGATAAAGCATTACTTTAATTTTAGAGAGGAACTGGGGTACGACGAAGGCCTCATATTTAAAGGCGAAAAAAATAATAATACCCAAGAGTCAAATCCCAAAAATGTTATTAAATATCCATATCAGACACTTTGGAATACAAAGTTGTCTAAGGAGGGCCAGAGAATTACTATATTGGAAAGGTCAAAGTAAAGACATAACCGAATATGTGGAACGCTGCAAAGTTTGCCAAAAGACGCAACGTGCTAACAACAAAGAAACGGTAGTAATCAAACATATTCCTTCCTACCCGTGGCAAATTGTTGCAAGTGACTTATTTTCACTCCAAGGCAAAACATATTTAACAATTTACGACAGTTATTCTGGTTACGTGGACTTTAAAGAGCTACAGACTCAAACTTCTACTGAAGTGATCAAATATTTCAAACAATGGTTTGCTACACATGGCGTTCCACAAGTATTAGAAACTGACAATGGCCCGCAGCTAGTTTCTGGTGAGTTCAAAGAGTTTGAAACAAAATGGTGTTTCGAACATGTAACGTCAAGCCCGGAGCACCCTAGAGGAAACGGACTAGCTGAAAGAGGAGTCCAAATAGCCAAAAAATATTCTGAAAAAATGTTTGATGGATGGCACCGATGTCCAATTAGCACTATTAAATTTTAGAAATATTCCTCGAAATGATACCTTAGGTTCTCCTAACCAAAGATTATTCAGCAGAATTACGAAATCAACACTACCGATTTCTAAAGAGAACTTGAAACCCAAGATTTTAGAAGGAGTAGAAGAAGAACTTAAAAGGTTAAGAGAAAAGCAGAAAGAATACGCGGACAAAGGTGCAAAAGAACCAGAAGTTCTACAGAAGGGAGACAAAGTAAGATATCAAATTTCACACAGAAATTGGAAAGGAGCAGAAGTAATAAGAACAGAAACCCCAAGATCAGTCATTTTAAAAACCGAAAATGGTAATACATACAGGAGAAATTCTAGCGTAGTCCATAAAACCAAGGCCGATCTTACAGACCAAAAAACGGTACCTTTGGGTATTGACTTATTTCCGGCTATGATACCTGAACAGAGTAGCAAAAGTTCAGATGATTCAAATAAAACCATGCCCGACTCTCAACCAGAGATACCAACCGGTCAAGTCACTAAATATGGAAGAATAATTAAACCGGTGCAACGACTGGATTTATAGTCGCATCTCAAAGTTTTCATGATAGCCCTAAAAAAAGGGGGATGTAACAAGAACTATATTATAATGTGTACTTACCTTTAGTTGCATATCAGTGGCTAAGTTCAGGCTGCAGTTTTGACAGTTGATTATTCAATAATAAAGTAACATCATTCAAGGCAACAAGGCATTAGTTTATTTATTTATTATAATAACTACGTTACAATTAGCATGTAACAACAAAATGACAAAAGCAAAAGGTTTGCGGTTATAGTCCATTAAATGTAATTAAATGAGATGATTTAATTAATATTCCAGTCATGCATTTAATGTCTTGTTGTTGAGGTGTGGAAATTAGACCATTATTATTCACTTCGCTTGACATTGGCCTTGGAACGCCGAGAGTTTAAAATTAAAGGTATAATTATGTATTTTTTTAAACGCATAAACAATAAAATTGCCATGTACTCCTTTAGGTTAGTTGGTTAGCGTAGTCAGTGTGCTAAATTAAATTCAAATAAAAAAAGCAGACCGTGTTCTATTATTAATTCAACATAGAATCACGATTTTTCATTAAATTTTTTCTGGAGGCATGTTGGAAATACAGATAAAATTATATTTTAGCATTATAGAGATAATATCCATCCATCAATCATAATTAAAAGTAATTGTTGTCCAAAAAAAATTAAGGTGCAATTTATGACAAGTAAAAGTAATGATTTTTTTTTGTTTTAATAAAAGTTTACATGACGTAATTATAACAAGTTCAAAACTTTGGTACAATTGTAAAAGGTAAACGTTTTCTTGACATTTATGTATAGACACTAGAAATTTGTTTATTTCGTCATCAGTTTACTGTAATCGGGTACCAGTATGTCATGTCATTATTATCGGAAAACCACAAACTACAGAGATTCTACCGTTAATCTGGTGGGAGGTATTTATAATCCATGGACTAATGACTATTAATTGTATCATATAAAATTTTGAAAACCACGAATGCATTTCTTCCATACGCCATAAAAAGGATCTGTTTTGGCAAATGATATTAGGAAATAACGAAAATAATGATTTTGACTTCCATCAAAGAAAATCCCATTATATCTTCCAAAGCAATTATTGTGAAGCAGTAGACGAGACGGTAAGAAGGGTTTCAAGAAAAATGGTTACCGATCATACAAATTAAAAAAAAAACCCAAGAAGTATTTCCCCAGGATCATTTTAAACGAATGGAGTTTTGTGAATATGTAATGCTAATGGCGAACAGTGATGAAAATGTCATCAGAAATATTATTTTTACCGATGATTCGATATTTGCATTACCTGATCGACAAAATCCTTCTTTATTGGTTTTTGTGAAAATCTTCATAGATTTTTTGAGTTACGAAATCAAGTATACCCAGAAATTATGTGTAGGTATGTGGTGGTACGCTGGGGAAAAAATACATCGATCCATTTTTCATTGATGGCATACTGGATGGACTCAGTATTTGCATTCTTTGCAGCAGCAAATTGATTCGGAAATTCGACAAATACCAGGGCCAAGATTTAACGAGATCTGGTTTCAACAAAATGGTTATCCCGTTCATAATAGCGTTTAATTCAGGAATACCCGAATAATATAATAATTTCCAAAACGTTTGTTGAGTAAACGGGGAACTAAATTTTATTGGTAAATTTAGAAATTTACAAATGAGTTAAATACAACACGTTTAATTTTATAACAAAATTTTAAACAAACCTCCTATGTCAAAATTATTATGAATATAATAATTTAAATACGGTAATTATATCTTGTCCAAAGGTAAACATAATTTTTATAATATTTACGACCAAGGTTCTAGTGCTTTGCAGTTTTGTGTACCTATACATTTTCACTCTGTAATTACTT
This sequence comes from Rhamnusium bicolor, assembly GCA_029963845.1. Classification (NCBI taxonomy): domain Eukaryota; kingdom Metazoa; phylum Arthropoda; class Insecta; order Coleoptera; family Cerambycidae; genus Rhamnusium; species Rhamnusium bicolor. The sequence goes on along the minus strand of JANEYF010002552.1, from coordinate 37,609 downwards.
GGCCGCAAAATAATCATGCCATCATTATTAAATGTATATTAGTACAAGCATGGTTGTAAAATAAATATAGTTTAAAAAAACTAAAAAACACGCTTTTAAAGCACATCAAACTAAAAAAGTGAAAAATAATTATTAATATAAACTGAAAACAATAATGAACGAAAAATACTAGTATTATTGTGAAAAAAAGCGTGGGTTGCTCGATATACGAAAAATATGGCACAAAGCGCCCCACGCTTTTTTCACAATAATACTAGTATTTTTCGTTCATTATTGTTTTCAGTTTATATTAATAATTATTTTTCACTTTTTAGTTTGATGTGCTTTAAAAGCGTGTTTTTTAGTTTTTTTAAACTATATTTATTTTTCACTTTTTAGTTTGATGTGCTATGAAAGCGTGTTTTTTAGTTTTTTTTAAACTATATTTATATTGCTTATTGATGCTGATATTATAACATATTACGATCCAACAGATATTTCTGAAAAAAAAAATACTTTTTTATTTCAGCCATCGGATTTGAACTCACGCCCGAGGAGTCTGTCGTTTCGCGTCGACTGCCTTAGCCCGCTTGACCACCGCGACCTAGCTGACAGTCGTGGAATGTACTTACATATTAAGCCTTTGCTATCACGCAGAGGATACGTGAGGAAAGGACTAGAAATCCTGATCAGGATAATGATATAAACTTATCAAATTATTGTATTGTTACCGGTTCTTCGTAAGTGTACAAAGTTTCAATTAAATCTGTCCGTTTAAAGTGGGTCAAAATCGAGTCCAAAGAGTCGGTTACAAACAAACAAACAAACAAACAAACAAACAAACAAACAAGCAAACAAGCAAACAAGCAAGCAGCAAGCAAGCAAACATACAGGTGAAGCTAATAAAAGCGTGTTAATAAAAATGTCTCGAGATGGAATGGAAGAAAAAGCAAGTTTTTAAATTCTCTGGCCTAAAGAATATTTAAGAGACATTATATACGCACAATCCATGAGGCTATTTCAGTTTCTATAATAATTAATGTGTACGTAATATTTTTATTGTTAATATATTGGAGAATAGTAGTGTTTTACTCGTTTCCTTGTGATATCGAACTGCCACAACGGCTTCCTCAATCAACTTTTTTAAAACTTTTTAATTTTGCGAAGTATGCCTTGACGTTATTTTGTTATTATGGTTGTCACTTAAATAATTCATTAACTGTCAACAATTATTTCATACGAAAACTGCAAAATTATAATTTTTTAAAATGGTACAATGTTGTACTTGTGGTCGGGAAAACTCAAATTGCAAAATATATGACGAAAATGATATTAATGAAGAGCGGAAGAAAAATGTCGCAAAATTACATAGAAATCGGTTTCGTTTATTCTTATTTCACAGTTTAAACAAATTCTAGACTGTTCGTTTAACATTATCTGATTATGTTAAACGAACAGTCTAGAATTGGTTTAAACTGTAAAAGCATGATGGGACCAGAAACCGGTGAATGGTTTAGAAAAATTAGGCAATATGCTCAGAAAGTATCATCTTCAAAATGCGATGAGGACAATTTTGATAACGATGACTTTAAGTCCATTGCATCTTTAAATAAAAACCAATTTCGTGAGTTATTTCAATTTTGCAATCCTGTACAATATGGCGGTCATTTAAGGAATGTCACAAAGACACATTTAATAATATTTTTGATGAAAATGAGACAGGGATTATTACTCGTGCCGACAAAATGTAAGTATAGCTATTACCATTGTAAGACGGAGCCTTATGGTCACATTTGTACCTGGAAACTTAGGATTTCATTGTCCTGAAGTTCAAAATAAAGAACAATTCATAAATGGCCATGTCACCAGATTTTCAAATATTCTCTACAATCCTGAACCAGAATATCCAAAAGCAATTTTATACTCCGATTGTACATATTTAAAAGTTCCAAAAAGCTCCCATTTTCGAATTCAACGACAGTCTTACTCTTACCATAAAAAGTATAATTTGTTACAAGCAGGCCTAGTAGTCGCTCCGGATGGATATATTTTAGATGTACATGGTCCATACTTCTCGGATGTTCGCAATAATGACGCAGCAATTCTTTTACATGACATGACCCGAGATCAACACAGATTAAGAGAATGGGTTCAAGAAGGTGATATATTTGTTGTAGATCGTGGCTATAGGGATGCTGTTAGGTTTCTAGAGGAACTGAATTTATACTACGAAATTCCACCTCACCTGTTACGTAATCAAAGACAGTTTACCACAGAGGAAGCGAATCATTCGAGAGTTATTACAAAAACACGTTGGACAGTGGAATTAAGAAATGGACATTTAAAATCAGTTTTTAAACTTTTTCGGGGATATGATACTAATTCAATACTGTGTACACTTGTGGGATTTTTTGAAAATTTCGTGCGCTATAATAAACAGATTTCACGAGCCTATTCACATGCAACATGCTAATGAGGAGCTTGCACAACGTATGTTAGAAATTAGAAATAGAGATAACATTAATTTGCTTCAAACAAAAGTTCAGCAACATCAAATGCTTCGTGCAAGAGGTCATGGCCCCTGGATTAACATTCACGAATATGACTTGGAAGGATCTTGAAAATCTGATCAAAATGTGGAATCCTTTATCAGGAACATATTGCACATGCAAAATGGAAGCAAGGACATTAGGAGCAAAAATTCCGGCCTTCAGTTTTCCGTGCTAATCCCAAGAAATATGTGACAAGAAGCCAAAACAAGCTTCATCTCGATTCTCAATGTAAATCCCTCACTGATGTTTTTCACACTTGATTTTTTTTTAGAACTAGCGATATTGTCTCATACTCCTGGTAGAATGTCCAATAGGTATAGAGCCATATTTGTTACCATTGTGTAAAAGGACACATTCCAAACTTTGCTTTGAACTATCAATAGAAAGACGCCATTCGCCTGGCGTGTATTCTGACAAACCCATTTTCTCTAAGAGGCCATTTATATCATTACATAATATCAGGTTATTTTCCTGAGAGAAAAAGGGCAGCAGATCTTTTCTTTCTTACGATAAAATGTAATATTAGTACCTGAATAAAGTTGGTTATTTTCATTTAATCCGGAGACAAGTAATTTGGAGGACTGGGGTCTCTAATGAGATCATACAGCTCTTGTTGAGTGAAACGTAGGAGATTTGCTTAAGCTTCCTCAAAATCACTGTCGCTTTCTCCAGATCTGTCTCAGACGTTGATGTATCAATATCTGAGAGCATACGATGGAACGGATATTTCTTCAGAATGCCGGAGAGGTATCCTCGCTGAATCCAGATCAAGATATGTCCATTTGGGACAATTATTGCGATTGATGCCTTTGATTTTTACAAGACAAAAATAGCAGTCATTAAAATGGTTTTTTCGTTCCCACCAAACCATTTTTATTCCAAACTTTAGGCACTTTCTCTTTCCATTTGTCCACTGTCACAAATGTTCAACGTATGTTTTACATACGAAATATGGAGTTAACATTTATCCTGATCCCCTAACTGGACGCCAAAATAAGCCAGATATGCCCTTTTCGTAAAGTCAGATACGGGTTTTCTACTTACTTTCAAAGTGTACTTATCACATATGTAACAAAAAACGTCTGAACGATTTACACAACTACGTCTGCTTGTGGAAGCCATAGTTTTTATACAAACGTATTTCCCAACGAAAACTCAGTACCAAACTGAACTGTAGAATGTGGGCGTAGACACCGGCGACTATAGGCCAGCATGAATTATTTAGTGGGGGGCATCACGTGGTTGAGGGTTGGGTTTTATGGTCATGGGGAATACCCAGTAGGGCTATTTATACCTTAATTTTAGGTAAGAAAATACTATTTTGGTATTTGAATACATCATTATTTCATTAATTTTGCATTTTATCACACTAAAATTTGTTATAATATATCTCAAAAATTAGAGCTCCTACGAAAAAAAACAGAGATATACTTTTCGAATCAGCACATCAAAAATATCTCTAATCAGTGCTTAGTTTTCCGGCACCAAGACAAAAAAAAATGTGTGCACCTGTGATATACCAACAGAGAACCACTATTGTGTAGAGAAAATAAGATCCCCAGATAACCTTTTTGACAGAAATTTTACTGGTGAAAGTTATCTACAACTTTTTCGATGCCTACATAAGTTGAATTGTCCGATGATTTTTTTTTTCAACAAAATGGTGCATTTGGTGCATTGTGATTCCTTACAGTCTCCTGTAAGGATTCACTTCAACGAAATATTTCTTAAATCTTTGGAGAGGAGGTAGATGAGGATCAAATAAATGTTTGGCAAGATCCCCAGATCTTACACCTTTAAATTTCTATTTGTGCTTAAAAGCCGTATTTATCGCAACCGGTCACTGAATTTAGATGAGTTGAAGAACAAAATAGGCAAATGTACTAAATATTCACAAAATCGACACTACTGAAATTTTAAATCCTAGACAACAAAAGATATTACAACTGCGTCTACAAATCCTGAAGATAATATCATACTTTTTGCTAGTGTCATCTCCGCCATTTTTTAAAATGGCAACCAAAATTCAAAAACATAAAGGTAGCTTGATTATTTCACATTAAGAGTTTTATTTTCTATAATAAAAATAAAAAAGTTTATTGATTGTACACCACAGGTAAGGAATTTCGTTCAGGCTATAAATCAAACTAAAGCAAAGATTTCGTGTTGCAGTTGGAATTTTTTATAAATTTTGACAGGACCACAATAAAAAATAAATAAATTGTCAAATTACCTGTACAATAATTATAAAATTGTTTGCTAACCTTCCTGTAGCTTTTGAGTGAAAGTAAAAAAGTATTATTATCGATACTACATACTTTTACTTTAGACGTCTGAAGGATTCAAAGTATATTTGAAACATATTCAGATTATCGACGACTCTGATATTTTTTCTTAGGGGTGAATGTAATGAGGTCTTGACTAATAATTAGTTGTAATTGAAATCATTAATTAATTACTACATAGTATTAAAAGAAGTGGAACACAAATTCCTAATTTAATAAATTCCTGTAAAAAACTGGAAAGCAGCAGTTAGTTATGGCTTAATAATATAAAACTGCATTTTATTATCTTCATTTACCTGTCGACATGTAAATATTGTTCAGTCTCCTAAAATGACACAAAGAATTTTAACATATCTACTCTAATTTTAAATTTATCAATTGTATAGACATTTGTGCCAACTTTCCTAACTTACACTGTAGGCACTTAAAGTTTTGTTTATATTAGATAATTCTAATGCATTTCCTAGGTTCTGAGGTAATCGCTTTCTTTAGTACACCAAATAATCTAATCGATCCCTAACCCGTATTCAACCACTTTTTTGTCATCACGAAAATATTTTATTTGTTACTTAACCACTTTCTCGGAAAATACAATAAGTATACACTTTACAGTTAAGAAAAGTGTACTGAAAACACGGTGGCTTACTAAAAAGAGCAAAACGATCTACACCCACCTCTCCACTTTACACTCGGGCGGGAGATCCCATGCGATCCGCCTTTTACATCTTTGTTATCATCACCTTGGATTCAACGCAAATTCTAATTGTCCTTCTTAATTTACTTTAATTTACCCATTTCTTTTTTATTTTCGCATTATAAAACCAACTTTGTAATAGTCGCCTGGTAAGCTCTGTATATTCGAAAAAATTGCTGACATTTGTTAAAACGTGCATTTTTACATTGATTGGTGTTTTCCTAATAAAATAATAAGTACATTTATTCCATACTTTTTTCCTACGCCGCATAGTGTGGCAAGATACCCCCAAAAGCTGGCATTAATTCATAGAACGAGTTTGGTAAAATTTTTGTTATTGAGAATAGCCGACGATGGTTGTTAATGTATAAATAAATCAACTTTATAATGTTTGCTCGTATATTGCGATATACAGGGTGTAATTAAAAAAATAAAAATCTAAAATAAAAATAAAATTTATAGTATTTCATTTTTTAATACATTATTTGTCCAGGAGTATGCAAAACACTTAAAGAACCTAGCAATATATTTCCTTTATTAAATTAAGAATTCACAACTTAAAGTTTTATTAATATTTGTGAATAGAAATGAGTATGTTCTATCCGTAGTGATTAATCATCTGCGTCTGATGCAGATAAGGAACAGTCATTCTCATTCTCTGAATTATCTGCCGAAATATTGGAGGCAATTAATAAGTCGAATACTTCCCTAGGAAAATGTTTAATTTTTTTTTTTAGGAAGTTGTCTATAACTGGTTATTACTGGATCCGATGTAATCAGCATTAAATGAAACACATCCTCTTCGCTGTTCTTTAAAAATAACTTATTTTTTAGGTATAATAAATTTTAATATTAGTCGTCCCCCGATGATTCCAGCTTGGTTAGCGAAACGCTTGTAGTATACTATGCAGTACTTATGTTTTTGTAGCATCTGATCAGGGGTTGTAACCCTGTTCAGGTTACCATTTTTTAATTAAAATTTTCAATTACTTTTACATTTATCGAACAATTGTTTTCAAAAACAATAGGGTTCTTCCTCCAACTAACAGTAACTTACAGTCCAAATTCCAATACGATCAGACTTTCCACTCTTAAGTTATCGTGCTTACAAAAAACGTGACGGACAGACGGACGGACAGACAGTCATTCAGAATTCAACGACTAACACAATGATATGAAATTTTTTTTTGCTATGAGCGATATTTACTATTTTAAAAATGTGCCGATTAAATGCAATATACTCTTCGATTTAGTTGCGAAGAGTATAATGATACACTTAGGTTGTTGAAAAAAATAAAATTATAAGGAGTAGACACGAGTATTTGATTTAGCTTTACTATGAATCTATTCTAGTATTACTATGTTAATATATAAAATTTTATGTGGGGAAGCGTGAGGAAGTTAACTATTACATTAAGGATTTTAGAACAATACGTAAATATTTGGCACTTCGGAAAGGCATTTTCAAAGTATTATTAAAATTATTTCATTCATAAATTAAAAATAAATCCATTAAATTTACATAATACATACCTGAGGGTGTTGATGGGTCCATTTTCAAAGTAATAATAGCGAATTTGAAAAAAACACAAACTAATTTGTTAGGATAATATTTAATTTAAAAATACACGCGTCAACCGCAGTTACATAGACCTTATGCCTGCGGGTTTGGTAGAAACAAAAGCATGCATCAAGATTAAGTGGTGGGGGAAAACATGCCCCTATTCATGCTGATAATAAATAGCAACAATACTTTGTTCCATGCGACATTTTATTTTTTCATTTTTTGCCAGCTTTCGGGGTATCTTGCCACACTGTGCGCCGCGCGCCGTATAATACAAAATATCGAAGTAACGAAGATATAATAATTGTTTGTAAACCATTTTTATGAGATGGCATAGTCTCAGAGATTAATCTCCTACTTGACCTAAGGTAGAAATTAATCTTTTGGCTTGTATTATTAATATGTTTTGCTATTCCTAACAGACAAAAGTGAAAGAGATATTATATTATAATGAAATCCATACTACACGAATAGAGGGCACAAAATGCAGACATTATTGTCAGACAATTCTGCTTTAATCATATCTGATATTTCTTGCAAATAATATATAAGTAGTTAACATTCGAATGATTTATCATTATAAGGAAGTTGTCCCAAATATAGTTTTTTTTTTCAACAAGTTGTTTCTAGACATTTCATTATTAATCAAGCGTTTAAACAGGAATATTTTAGTGATTCGTCAGATATATTGTTATTTTGCTGAATATGGAAGAATAATCGAACCCAAAAATTATTATTATACAGTGTGTAACAAACGCTGTTTATCTGATTTATTATGCATTCATATGAGAGAAAATACAAATTGTACATTTTAAGACTGTGCATGTGTAATGCAAGGCCGGCCCGTTCAAAACTGGGGCCTGAGGCTAGGCACAATTTTGCCGCCCTTTCAAAAGTAATCTAAAGAAACTAAACACAATCAAATAAAAACTCAAATTTATTGTACTAAAATGTATAGGTACTTATACAGGGTGGGGAAATAGTGCGTCGGACCTCGATATCTCGAGTTCTACGACAGCTAGAAATTTTTAAAAAAATTGCAAGTAAACTAGATAAAAAAGTCTATAACTGGAAATTACTTTCGAACATACAGGGCGAGCCAAGACGAAATTACGGGACCAAGTGCCTTTTTTTTAAATGGAATGCTATGTATATCAGTACATTTCTTGAAGCCTCTTTCCAGGCTCTATTAATTCTTATATTATTATTGGCTATCTCCCAACCACTTTGATGTAATGAATTTTTTTTGTTGAAATAATGCCATCTGCAGATGGATATTAAAAAAATCACCACAGTCACAATTATGGGTTTTAAAAAAAACTTATGTGAATACCAGTTACGAGACATCTAATTAATTTTTTTTTTAATCATTTTCATTTCCTAAAAATGTACAGGGTGGCCAAAAATTAGTATTCAATTAAGAACTTTTTAAATTGAATTTTCTCAATTTTTTCAAATGGAACACCCTGTATATTTTTCAACGATGTGATGTAAAAATGAAAAACGAACATTTTTTGTAAGTACTTCCCTATGGCTAATTGCAACCATTTTCGTCTTATTGAGCAATAATTACTACATTCAAAAACAGACTTAAAGAAGAGGTTTCTTCAAATAACTCAGTAGAAAAAATTATAATAAATGTTCCACATGTTGGCCATTTTGATTGACACACATCTCTATGCACTTTTGAAATGAGGTTCCCACTGTTCCTAAAACTGCCGGTGTGATAGATCTAAAGGCAGTTATTATTCTTTCCTTCATATTTTGTACTGTTGTTGGTGTGTCTCTATAAACAATTTCCTTCACGTATCCCCATAAAAAGAAATCCATTTTTGTAAGATCTGGGGATCTAGCAGGCCATTTTACCTCTGGCCCAATTACAAAATTGTAGGCGCTTTTGAAAATCGTCATCAGATAATTCCTGGTGCATTTGAATATGATATGCATGCAACTTATTTGTTTTTAAGATTCGACCCACAGACCGTCTACTTATTCCTACTAATGAGGTCACTTCTCTTTGACTAACATGGGGATTCTCAACTGTTGCCAGCACCACAGAAAACTCATTTTCTTCGTTCACAACACGTTTTATTCTTTCACTTTTTTTATATTCGACATTTCCAGTTTCAGAAATCTATCGAGAAGGTTTTGGAAGCTGCTAACATCAGGAAGCCTTCTTTCAGGATAACGTTGGTGATAAATTCTATTGGCAAGTAAACAATTTCTGTCTGACTCGCCCAAAACAAAAGTCATGTCTACAAGTTCCGCTTTATTAAAATTCATATTGTAAAATTCCAAATATTTTAAATTCAACACAAATTGTAACTAACGACCGATAAGTGTGATAAATGCCCCTTTGTACACGACAATTTATACCAAACTGAGGTTTTATTGCTTGTCGAATAACGAAAACAGCAAAAAAAATGTAACATTAAAGAACTGGTTAAATACTATTTACTCATTTCAATGGAAATGGTTCCACTAAATGGCCTCATTTCAAAATTGCATAAATACGTGTGTCAATCAAAATGGGCAACACGTCGAACACCTATTATAAATTTTTCGAATGAATTATTTGAGGGAACCTCTTTTTTTTAAGTTTATTCTTGAATTTGACACTTATTTATTTATAAATCGAAAATGGTTGCAATTAGCCATAGGAAGTACTTACAAAAAATATTCGTTTTTTCATTTCTACATCACATCGTCGAAAAATATACAGGGTGTTCCGTTTGAAAAAATTAAGAAAATTCAATTTAAAAGTTCTTAATTGAATACTAATTTTTGGCCACCTTGTACATTTTTAGGAAATGAAAATGATTCAAAAACATTAATTAGATGTCTCGTAACTGGTATTCACATAAGTTTTTCTTAAAACCCATAATTGTGACTGTGGTGATTTTTTTAATATCCATCTGCAGATGGCATTATATCAACAAAAAAATTCATTACATCAAAGTGGTTGGGAGATAGCCAATAATAATATAGGAATTAATAGAGCCTGGAAAGAGGCTTCAAAAAATTTACTGATATACATAGCATTCCATTTAAAAAAAAGGCACTTGGTCCTGTTATTTCGTCTTGGCTTGCCCTGTATGTTCGAAAATAATTTCCAGTTATAGACTTTTTTTATCTAGTTTACTTGCAATTTTTTAAAAAAATTTCTAGCTATCGTAGAACTCGAGATATTGAGGTCCGACGCACTATTGCCCCACCCCTGTATACTTAAAATAGAAATACAACATATTCATATATTACAAAAAAACAATGGAACATAAGCATATAAGACAACTTTTCTGCATTTTTCTTTGGAGAAATCTTTAATAATATCGTCGTATTCTAATACTTGCACACATTTCGTTCTCAGTGATGACGTATGCCTAGATCTGTTAGTCCATCCTGTGTCATCGTTGAACGTTAATATTTTTTTATTAAATGAAGTGTTAAGAAGGAGAGTTCTCCAGTTGTCATAGAAACAGGAATGGTTAAAAGAATCCTTAACGAAACAAAATATATTGGAAAGTCAACTATTTTTCTCTAAATGGTTTAAAATTTCTAAAGACTTGCCTTTATTGCTCTGCATTATTTCACCCTATGTAATTCATTTGGATCTCATAAGTTGAATATGTAAATACTGACATCGATTCAAAACACCTTTTGACTCTACGTCTTTCAATGCGGGAATATCATACAGGAATTCGAAGAGTTGACTATGGGATTGTGACTGAATTTCTGTTCGACAAAATTAACGGCGATATCCAATAAGAGGTTAAAATTGATTTTATATTTCACTTTTAAATTAATTTCGAAAAAATAAATGACTACTTAATATTTGAATTATTCTTTTTCACATACTAATAACAAATGACCAATATTTGAATTGTCCTTTTAACATACTATCTGAATTGCATTTCTGACAATGTTGAAAATGCCCCCCCTTAAAATAACCACCTCACCTCACGAACCGACTCTGGTGCAATGTGAGAAATAATATCTCATGATCACTTCCCACGATATGAGAAATTAATAACTTTGAAATGAAGTAAGTTATGAGAAATACGCCACTTTTTATAGCAGTCGTACAATGTTGTTTGCAAAAATTGGAATGATTCTATTAAACAAGTGGACTTTTGCAATAATTTATTTGGAAGAATTAACCTGTACCTCCATTTTACCGAATTAATTATTTTTACGGATGAATAGACACACAATATATGGTATTTTTAATAGGCAAAATTATCGGCATCTAGATGGAAGAAGTCGACACACAACACCATGAAAAAGTTAATATTTGGTTGGCCACTATTGGAGAACATATTATTGGTCTTTCATTGAAGGCAATCTTAATGCTAATAAATACTTGGATTTGTTGACTTGTAATTGTCCCAGCATTAAAAGAGCTCTTCCCAAATCATATAACCAGGAATTGCCGATATGAGAGTCTGGTTTCAATAGGATTGCCCTCCTCTACATTATGGTGTCCAAGGGAGGCAGTTTCTAAATGATATATTTCCGCAACGGTCCAGGGCATGTAGAATGATCACCTCGATCACCCGACTTAAACCCACTAAACTATTTTTTTACAAAGATATAGTTTATAGATATAGACCACAAAATGTAGATGACCTTAAAAATCGTATTAGGGAAAACATTGAAACAATTCCGCCTGAGATGATATTGAACTCTTTGAGAGGCTTCAAAGAAAGACTTGCTTATTGTTTGGTAACAAATGGGCGTCACTTCAAACATATGCTGTGAAATTATTATGATATTTTTGGTCAAAGATTATATTTTCATTAACTTCATTTACTCCACTATTACACTGAAGTTTCATTACTCATCGTTTATTTTGCTTAAAAATAAAAAATAAATTAGATCTGGGCAATTAATTACACAAACGTTATTTTTACAGTTTTTTAGCAATAGTAACCATGATAATGAATTTACAAGATACATACAGTATACAAAACCGCAATATTTCGTGACATGTGATTTTTTTATGGTGGTTAATTTTGTTATTTTCACGCAGATGTGATTTGTTCATACACACCACACGTGATTTATAATTCCAACAAATAATTACTACATATTTACAACGGATAAATTTTAATCACTTTTTGCGAAAATAGCCTTGTAATTTTAGATTTAGTAAATATGATTAATGATAAACGAATTATTGTATTTGCGCACATGTAAGATAGTACTTCTCAAAGTTAAATAAAAATCGCATTAAACATTTCATAAATAAAGCAGTATATTTGTCTCAAATTTTTCATGATAGTATTTTTAAATATTTAAAGATTTTTATTAAATCTGATCTCACTCACAATTAAAACATTTTGTGATTACTGATTAGATTAGTAGTGTTTGCATAAATGCGCCCCAGGACATAGACGTACGCATCATAATAAGTGTAATAAAAGAAATTAACTAGTAATAAAAGCAATAAACTGTTACAATTTATAACAATGTATGCACAACTTACCCTCTTAACTAGAGCTTGGTTTTCGCAAACTGAAAAAGATCTGTAAAAACTATGCAGCATCATGTATGTTTCTATGGTTGTCTCCGAAAGTAATGTTCGATGTGGTGAAAAAATATGCTTATATTTTGAGAACGACCATTCGACATCTATTGATGTAATACAAGCATACTTAAAATAATCTTTGAACTCACTTAACGGATCTGCAGATGCACCATCAGTTCCATCAGAAATTTGTCTTAATCTGGTAAAACCGGTGTCTTACTTTAACACACGTGCGAACTTTTCTCCAACGGGCTCATATTTTGCGTCACCTATAGAGTGTGGCAGTCGATTTACTTCGTCCACTATTTGCAGTGACTTGCATTGTTTTGTAAGTTTTGTATAGCGTCATGTAATCCCTTATAGTTCTTGTGAATAGTTTTTAAAGCCGTTTCAACAGAAACACCCTCAAATTTTGTCTGGCTTCCCTTAATAGCTGCAGCCTCGTCTGGAATGGATTGTAGCATCACAGCTTTTATTTGTTGTAAATATTTAGCATAAAAAAGCTGCCTTCAACCATGTTCCCCAACGTATAAAAATCGGCTGTGAAGGTTCGGGAATACCGCTACGTATGTGCGAAGACGTTTAGGAGATTTAAGAAACACTTTTTTTGTACTTGCTATTAATATATCTAGTTCTGGAAAACCTTTTCGAATAGTTTCTGCCGCAAGGTGTATAGCATGCACTTTATACGTAACATGTACCAACCTACAACCGTGTTCTTGAAGAGAACGGCCTACCAAACGCATTGTCGTGGCACCATCGGTCACAAACATCAACACTTGACTTTTTATCAGGTCAAATTTTTCTAACGTCTCTAGCACCACCCGCGTAATTGTTTAGTCAGTACACTCAGTTAGTCTTCTACTAGCTAGTAACAGTGGAAATGTCGGTTAAGATGGTCCAGTACACGTACTATAACATTTAAAACTGATTTTTTTTACAATCTGTCGTCTCGTCAACACATAACCACAGCCGTATATTTTTTTAGTACATATTTGATCTTATTTACAATGTCTTCGCGTACACTTGGTACATAGTTACGCCAAGTTGCGCGACTTGGTAATGTCACCTTGGGATTGTAGTTATTCCAGAACTCCTGAAATGGTTGTTTATCGAATAATGTGCAATGGAACATCACAGGCAATCAGCATTAAAAGTAAATTAAACATAAACTGTGTTGTCGAAGGCACGCCATTTTCTTTTAGTTTTATGTTGCACAGAATTTACGTGACGTTTACAATCACGTTTGTCCCAGCACATCAGGTCTCTCTTGCACATCTTACAAATTATTGTAGTACCATTATAGAATAAATCCGGGAATTCACTGACAAATTTATTCACTTTGTCAGAGTATGGCCGTTTTTTACCCTTGGGCAGGTCTGACATACGTTATTATTAAATTAATATCAAGAATAAAATACAACAACTAAAATTATCAATGATATTTTACAAGTTGTTGGCTGTTACAGTAGAAATTATTTCTTCAATAAAAAACAGAAAAAACTTTATTTCCTATTTTTATTTTTAGAGGACTTCCAGCCAGGTATATGGACAATTATTTATCCTACGTTTCGTCCGAGTTTTCAGACTTATTCAAAGGTTAAAAGCTAATATAAATTTTCTATTTTAATTTCATTATATGGGCTGGTTTTATTTTTTTTTATTTGGTAGGTATGTGTTGTAGTTCGACGAGTTAGACCGAGATTCTCTGTCTACGGCAATACTATAATGGGGTGAAGCTCCGTCGTGCTGGAACCACAGCCTCTGTAAGACATTTTGAGGATACCCGTTTAACAATCCTCCCAGTACATTTTGTAAAAAATCGAGGTACATATTCCCAGTCAAGTGCCCATTAAAGAAATGCGGTCCAATTACATATTCACCTACTATCCCTGCCCACACATTGAGTGACTATCGGTGTTGATTATCTACATCTCTCGTGAAATGAGGGTTCATGGTATCATAGTAGTGTAAGTTATGTCAATTAGCACAACCATTTTTATGAAATGTGGCCTCATCAGTGAATAGCACGAAATAAAAAAATTGCGGCTGTTGGTGAATCTTATTGAGTGTCCACTCACAAAATGTTACCCTACGTTCGAAATCATTTGGCTCTAGTTCCTGAAACAGTTAAATATGATAAGGATGAAAGTCTTGTGTCCTTAATATTCTTGTTACAGAGGATTGACTTATATCAAGTTGTCTATTAATTTCTCTCGTACTTCTATGCGGATCTTCAACGACACTTAATGTAACTTGAAACATTTTTTCTTCATTTGTTGCTAGTTTTGTATGTTTATGTTTTTCATAATTTACAGGTCCAGTTCGTTCAAACCTTTCTCGCAACTTTTCAAATGCAGAATGGTGAGGATGTATTCGTTCTGGATAACGCTGAATATAAATTCTCGATGCCAATAGCGGATTTCTCTCCCCTTCTCCCAATGCATAAACCATGTCGAGAAAAATAATTAACTCAACTAGGAAATACAGAAGAATCACCACCAAGTAAAATTAATTACGTGTAAATCACAAAATATCAGTTTGACAGCACAATTTTTGTTTTTCCAAAGCCATTCTTGATAAAATTATATTAATTTTTAGTATGATTGTGAGGTTAAAGATAAAACCTTAATTTTCTCGAAAACTTCAACAGTTAGGTATAGGAAATGTTATACAAAAAAAGAAAGCAACTTGAAGGAAGAATCCAACCACGGAAAAAATACAGGGTGTTCCATTTAAAAAAACAGAGTTTTCCCATTTGAAATTCGCATTATTTGACATGCCGTCATGGACACCCTGTAAAATAGAATAATGTAAAAAAAGGTACTAATACTTAGCGTGTAGTATGAACTAAAAATAGTATAATATTTGTCTACCCAGCTTGTTTTCATAGGTAAATAAAAATTATTAAACGGACCTTTATAAATCCTTAAATTTCCAGAAAATGTTAAATAACTTGGCAACGTTGATTGCAAATTCAAAAACAAAATATCACTGTATAATACTTTTTTTCATTTAATAAAATGGTGACAAAATATACAGGGTGTCCCATTTAAAAAAAGTATTTTTTGTGTGTAACAGAAAATTTAAGCACCCTGTAGATTTCACAATAATTTTAAATGATAGATCTTATCGACCCAAAATACTTTTGTATTTAATAAATTGTTGTATCACTAACGGTTCAAAGGTTATTGAAAGAGAACCCACTATTGATTCACCCTGTATAGTATCAAATCCTTGACTTAACATAAACGAAAATTGTAAAAAGGACCACTTTGCAACTTCCCTAAACCGAACACGTGTTATTTTTGTATCAAGCGTTAAGAACATTGTTTTGATGATTAAAAGGTGACCCATTTCACGCAAGGGTGCTTTTTGGACAGAAATGTGATATCCATTTTATTTATGAGCCTTTTTTGTTTTTTCAATAAGCGAAGAGAATGACTATGACATTCCATTCATATTTTGTTTGTCTGCATCTTTCACAAGTTTTAAAAAAAATGTGTTCAATGATTAATAGCTTGTCACGCCACTAACGATTTTAGATTTATTGAATATTATTTTAACTTAAAATAAGAAATAATGATATTTTAGAAGAGCGATGTCTATTAATGACCATTTTATATACCGGAAACTTGTAATTATTTGTTAGACATTTACAGTGCAGTTTAGTCGTTTTTAAAAAATGTAACAGTTATTTACAGGGGAGTAGTAACTAGTTCATCAACTTCATCTTCTGGACATCTCTAACAGATACATAAATTCAAGCATGATTAACTGCGAATATATTAATTTCAGGTTACGAGACGATTTTAATTGTTTATAACTTTATTTAAGCATGTCCAAAATCTGTGGCCCGTTCAAATATATTGAGCTCCCACTAACTATGAATCTCTTGAAAATGGCGCAAATCAGAATTAGAAACCCTATTCATGAATAACACTTTTACCCGCTCCTACAAATAGGTGGAGTTATAGAAATTTACGATTAGACACGGTAAATTTTCTGTTTATCCCGGGATCGGCTTTCTGATTTGCCTGCCTTTCCCTTAGGAAAGGAGAGGTTGTTATCCCAAGTAACAATTTAAATACCTTTTAGATTTATTTAGGTTTTATCAGTGCTTTATAGTGGCCAGCTCATAAACTAGTGATTTATGCCAGATTTATTATGCCAAGTGCACTTAAAGATAGTTTTGTCTTAAAGAAAGTTTTAAAAAAGTCTTCAAGAACTTATATTAAAATTAATTATATGTTAGTCTTTACTGGCTCATGATTGACTTGTCAAGGCATTTGTCAAACCTTCAATAAAGCTTTATAGCTGTTAAGTCCAAGTTAGAAGTATTGAGTGTCATAGAGAATTTAGGGCATGTTATGGATTTATAATTTATGAAATTATCTCGGGGTAGTTGTTAATGCCCGGTTATAAATCTAGAATGCTTTGAGATCACTAAGTTTCAGATCGAACATTCATAAAGCCAATTACTTATTAGAGTTTTAATGAAGCAGTTTAACAAATAAATTATAAATGATCTCAAAAAAAAGGACAAAATTCGTAAAAAACGTAATTTTTCTAATTCAAGCGATCTAAAAATTGAATATAGTAATCTAAGAGCTAAACTAATAAATGATATTGATCAAGCATACAAAAATTATATAAATAATAGAATACAGCAAGACATTAGTTATGATTCAAAGTCATTCTGGCAGTTCATGAATAATAAAAAGGAGTCAGTTTCTATTCCGAATGTAATGCATTTGGATAACCTGGAATCTAAAGGGGGAGAGACAATTGCAAATGCATTTGCCAGTCACTTTAATAGTGTATATAATGTTGATTTCGATGAAAATGACTCGTATATAAAAATTAACCCGCATCTAGACCAAATAGTTACACAATCTATTACACAAGATGAGGTGCGTGATGCTATAAAAAAGATTAAAGGCAAGTAAAGCTGTTGGTCCTGATATGTAACCTTCGTACATCGTTAAAAGCTGTATTGACTTTCTTGTGTACCCTCTTCATTTCTTATATAACCTAAGTTTAAAAACTAATATATTTCGGGAAATCTGGAAGGAACTTCGTATTTGTCCATCACATAAGAGAAAGGCGATAAAGCTAACATTAAAAATGTTAGGCCTATTGCTATATTGTCAGTGCCAGCGAAGCTATATGAATCTATTATATTATATAATGTTATCTATCCATACACCAACACGGTTTTATGAGACATAGGTCAACTACTAGTAACCTAATTAATATTACTCAGTATATGTATATCACAAGTAATACATGATGGTAGTCAGGTAGACGTAATCTATACCAACTTTCAAAAGACGATATGGTATCACATAATCTCCTTTGTAAACTGAAAAATGAATTCGGATTTCACGAAAACCTGATGAACTCGTTACTTCATATTAACAAAATAGAAAACAGTATGTGTCTGTAAATGGATATGCGTCAAATCATTTTATCGCCTTGTCTGAGATTCCTCAAGGTTCCAACCATGGGCCACTGCTATTTCTCATATTTATAAATAATTTAACAGAAATAATTGAATCTTCCAAATATTTATTATTTGCTGATGTCTTAAAAATTTACGTAAAAGTTGAATGTAATATCGATTGCATCATGCTCCAAAATGACTTAGATATAATATATCAATGGACACTTCAAAATAAATTGCATTTTAATGTTAATAAATGTTTTATTATGTCCTATAACTAGAAGAAAAAATCCGATTGTATATCATTACACAATAAATGGTGCAAATTTGCAAGTTGACACTGACCTACATTTAATAGTCATATATACTCCATGATAAATAGGACTATTAAAATGTATGGCTTCATGATACGTAATACCAAAATGTTTACCAGTACAAGTGCTATTAGACAATTATATATATCGTATGTTAGATCTGTGTTGGAATATTGCTCCATTGTCTGGAATCCGTTTTATCAAATACATGTGGATAGTATAGAAAGGGTACAGAATAAAGTTTTAAGATTCATCAATTATAAAGAAACTGGTTTGTATGACTTTACTGTAGAAAAAAATATGTTAAGGGAACGATATAATCTTAAACATTCGACGAAAAAATGGACATATTATTTATCTACATAAACTGTTACATGGCAATATTGATGATCTTAATATGTTTGAATGTACCTATGTATCTCTCCAGTATTGGCAGGAGTTACCAGGATTAGTTCATTCGAAGGCGTTTATAAAATACCCTTTGAAATCAAGAGCTATGAAACTTTTAGAGTTAAACAGGGTGAACCTGAAAACTCTAACAGGCCTATATACCGGGCACTGTCGACTAAATTATCATCTGCATAAACTCGGCCTAGCGGAAAACGCCGAGTGCCGTCTATGCCTGGAGGATGATGAGAAGGCAGACCACATCTTATGCACCTGTCCCACTGTGGAGAGGATCCGATTCTCAATATTTGGCAAAGGGCAACTGCTGCTAGAGGATCTGGACACATTCTCACCCAATAAAGTTATCAGTTTCATTAAGAGACTGAACTTATTGGGTGAAATATAATTAGGCGTGAGCCACTGCTGATGGCCGCAGTGGAGAGTCTACTGAGACCCACTCACAACAAACCTAACCTAACCTACCAGAGCATTCAGAACTTTTTATCTAGAACTTGCTAGTACAAATTACCAAATAAATTCCCCACTCCATAGAATATGTAGTATTTACAATGGGGTAGAACACAATTGTGATATATTTGATATTAGCTTCAGAATTTTAAACTCCATGTTAAATAATATATTGATTATTATAGTACTGTTAATATCATGTTTAAATTTGCCTATGTATTGTATATATCCTGTAATAGGGCTTTGCCAGTTGAGTGTATTTTGTCAAATAGATAAATAAATACATAAATTGTCCTAGAACTTTTAGATCTTATCCAGTTTAGGTAAATAGATTTTTCTATGTCAGTGATGCAAACTTCTACCTGCCCAAAATCTTTTCTAGTTAAAAATAGCTGATTCTAATAAATGTCGCTACATATGAATCAAATTTGTAATGTTAATTTTAGGAATAATAGAAGACACGAAATAAGATATTTGATAATAAAAGCAAATATATTCCTTTACTGTTTCAAATTCTCTGTTCACCAATCTTAAGTTACATTCATCCAACAAAGTAGTGGTAAATAAGTCGCTTATGTGTATACCTATGCATAACTTGTCCGCTAGCAATTGAAACAAATGAAATTATGTATTATTTTGACTCTTTGAAGAAAGTTGCAATTTTACATCGGCCCGATTAGAAAAAATAACGCACTGGATAAGAAACGAGGGAGAGCAGACGTGTGTAGCGTCGCTAAAAACTGAATTTTTAGGTTATGTTATCCGGGCACCATAAATCCTATAGATTTTAAGGCGGTTGTGTTATACGATTGTTACTTTTTGAGTGACTTACCAAATTTTCACCTAAACCCTTTACGTGTAACTGGGTGTTACAATGTATATGTCACACTATATTACAGTTTAATTGAATGAATTATTTATATAAAAAAATATTTATATTTAAAAAATTGGAAACGTAGGAATCTTCCGACATGTGTGATTATTTTTACCATACATTTAACTAGGATAATAGGATAATAATCGTGGTATTTCTGTTGTCCAGCTGTGGTAGGGTGTTTTATTTTAAACCTAGAAAATATGAATATTTTATTTGGTATAATTTTATGAAACTAAGTAATCGTATTTTCTAGGTTTAAAAAAATACTCATCAGTATTGCCTGTAATTTTATATATTAAAGCTTTTAGAATGAATCGAATGTTTTCGTTTTTCGATATTACTAGCAGAAAAAATTTTAACAGCCATTTATAAATTAAAGATGGATATCTGGTGAAAGCGCAAGAAGCAATACAGAGAAGTGTTAACAAACGAATGTATTTATTTTGTGGTTTAGAGTATTTAACACTTGTATGCGACATTTAATTTTACTTTTTGATTTTGCTAAATTATGTTTCTGTTCATTTTTACGATATTCTAAAATTCTTTCCCGTAAATTAAGGAAGTGAACTGAGAAAAATCTGTGGTTCTTTATTATCTTTTAAGAATATTTTGAAGTGTTTTCTTAACAAAACAATCGTTTAATATATAAATGAATGCACTTTATATTGTTTAATTATAGTAATAGTTTTTTACACAAATTTCAAAAATAGCATACAATTTTAAATTTATCAATTTAACAAGAATATATAAAATTTGCAGCACTAAATTGTTGTTATGCATAATCCTCAAAAAAGGTAATACTAGCCATTCTTCTATAAAATGTTAATTGACTAAAAAGATTAAACAGGACATATTTATGGTCCCTACAAAAGGTGGGGTAGAAACGATTTTGATATATGTTGTTTAGGTCGGGACCTTGATGAAAAATTTAAGTTGTCCACCTTGAGACTGATGAAAAATCCAAGTTTTCGATGTCCATGACATTTTTCTCATTAGATCAACCGTTGCGGAGATATTTTGAAAAAAATCAATTTTTTTGCACCTTTCATTCAAAGTGGCGCCTCGCGCACCCCTCCCCCAAGGTCGAAAACTGGAATTTTTCACGAGTCCCGACCTAACAACATATATTAAAATCGTTTTTACCCCACCCTCTGTAGGACATAAATCTCTACCGACTGGATTAAGGTAGGTGGAAAGGTAATTTTACGCTGAATTTAAAATGTAAAAATATATAGGGTGTTCCATTCAAAAAACAATGACCTCGAATATACTCCGCTGTATATTTCAAAACATTTTTAAAATGTGCGCCTTTTGATGCTAATAAGGGTGATATTGGACCTTGTCTGTTGGTACATTGTATGTGCATTTTTATTTTTATAAAAGACAACAATATGTTTGAAAAATAACACCTGAGAACCAAGTAACATTTTTAATGTATTAAAATTCAAGTCACTAACCTTTATACATTTATTTTTGATACTATAAATAAATGCTGTATTTATTATTTGTTCTTATACATAGATGTTTAGTGACGTCCTTAGCATAAAAACAAACAATAAAAAGAATGACATATATGTTTTTTTAATAAGCAAATTCCATACTTAAATTAGTCTCTTTTAAACAGATGTGTGAGTGAGTGCATTAACGACTTTTAAGAAGTGGAACATTTCTGTTTCTGTAACGGATGGCATTATTACTGAACACTTCACAAGAGATACATATCAATTAACAGGGAACCCACTTGTAGAAACATATAAATAAAATTTCGCACTGCTTTAAAATATTGTTACAATAACCCTCTATAGATGGATGGAGTTATTAGAAAAAAATAATTGTAGTTTACTCGGCATTTTGCTATAAAGAAATTTTGACACATTCAGGTCGCTGACCTCAAATGTTTTTCTAGTTTTATCATCATACTGTTTAATTGGAAGTGACATGTAACTATGAAATTTAAATAGAACACTCTGTATATTTTACATTTTTAGAATCTATATACAGTTTTGAAATATAATTCATCCGTATTTCGACTGGCTACGTTGTAGTGAAAAATATCAAAGGAGTCATGTAAGTCGTTATATGCAGTACATATTTGATGGATTGGATCGAACTTTTTTATACATATTTACTCTACATGTACTTGAGTGAAAAGTTGGATATTCACGAGTCAAAAAAATTAAAAGTGATAGATATATTATTGAAAACTATAATATAACTAAATATATGTTGTTAATAAGTAGATATTTTTATTTAATATTAGGTTCAACTCGAGTACTATGATAGCTAGAAACTTGATTTAAAAACATAAGCAAACTAGATAAAAAAGTATATAACCGGAAAATGTTTTCGAATATACAGGGTAAGCCAAGACGATTCTACAGGGTCACGTAAATTTTTTAAAATGAAATGCCATGTATATCAGAACTTTTTTGAAACCTCACTGTGGCCTCCTTTCACTCCTGTATTATTATTGACTTTCTCCCAACCACTTGGATGTAATGATTTTTTGTTTGTTAAAATTATACCATTTATACGTGTATATTGAAAATATCACTACAATCACAACTATTCGATTTCAAGAAAAAATATGTTAGTACTAGTTATGAGATATCTGTACGATGACACTCTAATCCAGTCACTTAAGCCAAAAAAGATGGTCAACCTCGGAATGAGAGATAATAAGCTGTAAACTTGTATAAACCTTTATTTTGGCATTCTACAAGTTATCTCAAGAGTCTCATAAAATCTCGTGTCCGCGTCTTAAGATATTCAAGGTCAAAGGTCACAAAAATCGGTTTTTTACTAATATCTCGCTTCCTATGGTTTTAATGCCATTTGCGTTTATTAAAAAAATTGTAGAGAATAAAATTCTCTACAACTTTTGTTCCAAACATTTTTTTATATACTCAACCGTTTTTGAGATAGAGGGCGAAGAGTGCGCCGCGCTTACCTATTCACAGCATAATGCAAGGTCGAGCGTAAGTCCCGGTAAATAATACGCCGTATAAAGTCTATAAATCATTAAAAAATATATAATTATGAATAATTTGCATTGTTTATTAATTAATACATTATATTTAATAATATTTTTCATTTATCGAATATATATTTGTTTAATATTACTTACCTTTCCATGTAATCAACTGCAAGAATGGTTGTGGTTCACGCTGCGGATGCAGGAAATCGGGGTTGCAATGTTCTTTAGCTTGTGGCCAGTGTAATGGGCAAGCGTGCCTCAAGCTTCACCGTCTCAAAGTGATCTCGATGAAGATAGTACATTAGACCCCGAAATTCTCGAAGATCTAGAGACAAATATCCTTGACAACGATAATGATGATATTGAATTGGAAATTTTCGAGCGACCGGAAGACGATGAAGAAGAAGAAAAAGAAAATTAAGACTCAAGTTCTTCTAATTATAAAACTTTTTGAAAAACTTCCCCACATTTGAACTTCAACTGTAATAAATATGAAAAAATATTTCTAAATAAAGATATAATTAAAATGTGTTTACTCTATTCTTCTTCTATTTAAAATATAATTAACATATATATTAGAATACAATTAAAATATACTTAAAGTATTCCACTCAACAATTTTTTGGTTACACGGAAAGGTAAGTAATATTAAACAAATATATATTCGATAAATGAAAAATATCATTAAATATAATGTATTAATTAATAAACAATGCAAATTATTCATAATTATATATTTTTTTTTGATTTATAGAATTTATACGGTGTATTATTTACCGAGACTTACGGTTGACCTTGCATTATGCTGTGAATAGGCAAGCGCGGCGCTCTCCGCCCTCTATCTCAATAACTGTTGAGTATATAAAAAAAAATGTTTGGGACAAAAGTTGTAGAGAATTTTATTCTCTACAATTTTTATAATAAATGCAAATGGCATTAAAACCATAGGAAACGAGATATTTGCAAAAAACCGATTTTTGTGACCTTTGACCTTGAATATCTTAAGACGCGGACACGAGATTTTATGAGACTTTTGAGACAACTTTTAGAACGCCAAAATAAAGGTTTATACAAGTTTACAGCCTATTATCTCTCATTCCGAGGTGAAACCACTGATGTGACTGGACTACTCAGCCATTTTCACTTCCTAAAAGTATACAGGGTGGTCAAAAGGGATTTTTAAATTTACAACTTTTTGAGTTGATTTTTCTCAATTTATTCAAATGGAACACCCTGTATATTTTTGGACGATGTAATGTAAAATTGAAAATCGAACATTTTTAACACGCTTTTATTAGCTTCACTTGTATGTTTGTTTGTAACCGACTCTTTGGACTCGATTTTGACCCACTTTAAACGGACAAATTTAATTGAAACTTTGTACACTTACGAAGAACCGGTAACAATACAATAATTTGATAAGTTTATATCATTATCCTTATCAGGATCGCCAGAATTAAATAATTTCCTTTCCTCACGTATCCTCTGCGTGAGAGCAAGTGGTTTATTACTGTTAGTATATTCCGTGATTCTCAGTTCGTTCACGCTCCTCGATCGTGAGATCAAATCTCGTCTATGGCGGAAAAAAAAATATTTTTTTTTCAGAAGTATCTGTTGGATCGTAATATGTTATAATATCAGCATCAATAAGCAATATAAATATAGTTTAAAAAAAACTAAAAAACACGCTTTCATAGCACATCAAACTAAAAAACATGCTTTTTAAAGCACATCACACTAAAAAAGTGAAAAATAATTATTAATATAAACTGAAAACAATAATGAACGAAAAATACTAGTATTATTGTGAAAAAAAGCGTAGGGCGCTTTGTGCCATATTTTTCGTATATCGAGCAACCCACGCTTTTTTTCACAATAATACTAGTATTTTTCGTTCATTATTGTTTTCAGTTTATATTAATAATTATTTTTCACTTTTTTAGTTTGATGTGCTTTAAAAGCGTGTTTTTTAGTTCTTTTTAAACTATATTTATTTTGTACGTACATTCCTATGGCTATTTGTGACCCTTTTCAATTTATTGAACAATAACTGAAAAAATTCAGCAATAACAATTAAAAATGAGGTTTCTTTTTTTTCAAATAAATCAAGAGAAGGTATTATAATAAGCGTGTTATATGATGCTCATAAAAGCATCACACCAACAACAATCCAAAATTTGAAGGAAAGGATAATAAATGCTTTTAGAAGTATCACTCCGGCAATTTTTTAAACATTAGAAACCTCATTCCAAAGACGCATAGACATGTGTATTAGTCAAAATGGGCAACATGTGGAGCACTTTTTATAATATCTTCTCTTGAATTATTACAAAAATAATTTTTAATTTTTATTGTTGAATTTTGCAGTTATTGTTCAATAAATCGAAAATGGTTACAAATAGCCATAGAGATGAACCTACAAAAAATGTTCGTTTTTTACTTCTACATCACATAGTCCAAAAATATACAAGGATGTTCCATTTAAAAAATTGAGAAAATTCAGTTCAAATAGTTGTAAATTTAAAAATAATTTTTGGCCACCCTGTATACTTTTAGGAAGTAAAAATGGCTGGGTGTCACCACTCAATGTCTCATAACTGGTACTAACATATTTTTTTCATAAAATCGAAAATTATGACTAGTGATTTTTTTAATATGACATAATTTCAACAAAAAAAATCATTACATTCAAGTGGTTGAGAGATAGTCAATAATAATACAGGAGTGGAAGGAGGCCACAAATAGGTTTCAAAAAATTTTCTGATATACATTGCATTTAAAAATGTTAGTTGACCCTGTAGAATCGTTTTGGCTCACCATGTATATTCGAAAATAATTCCCGATTATAGACTTCCTTGTCTAGTTTATTTATGTTTTAAATCAAGTTTCTAGCTATCACAGAACTCGATATATCGAAGTCGGGCGCACTATTGCCCCAACCTGTATTGTCTGAACGTTATTTGTGGCATTCTTTAAATTTATCTTTTTCTTTTTTATGACTTACTACCACATGAATAATTTTCCGTTATCTAAAAAATATAATTAGTTATCCAGTATGTTACTGGAAAAATAAACCTTTGCGCTTGTGCCTTTATGTCAAAATATTAGCCAGAGGATGTTTTTTGACAACTAATATGACACAAAAATAATAATATAATTCCCTAACGTTTTGAGAACCGACTCTGTTTTCGTGTTTAAAGTTATTTATCTAAGCGTGAAACATGACACATACATATATTATTTGTTTATGTAAAATCCATAGATACATATAACTGTTGATACTTAAAAATTATACAATATTAATTATTTTGTTCAATTCTTCTTTTAACATCGGTAACTACGTTGTACCAAAATTTTAAGAGCAATGGGATAAACATTTTTCTTTATTCAATAATATTATTGCCGATTTCTTAATTTTCCTTTTTTGCTGCCAGCTTCTTTCATTAAAATTTTTGCGCATCCCAGTTTAATTCATGTCCATTTTCCCAAGCATGTTCGCAAATTTTCGATTTTTCAATTTCACCCTTTCTAATATAACTTTTATGCTCATCTAACCATACATTGAGGGGTCTGGATGACCCTCTCACATAATGTTAATTACACTCACACGGAATACTATAAATACAGTTTTTTGAATTTTTCTCACAATTTATGAGAATGTTGTGGTTGAGTCTGTTAGAGAAATGAGTGTACAAAATATCAGTCTGAAGTCCAGAATCAATAGTTTAGCTAAAAAGTAAGTAATACAAAAGAGATTTGTGATAGTAGGTCTTTTGATAAACCCATGTTGATATTAGCTCAAGAGATTATGCATATAACAATACGTATATTCATGTTATAAAATTTCAAATACCTTTCAAAAATTGTTGACTATAGTAATCGGTATATAGTTTTTAGTATTAGCCCCGTCCCTTTTTTTTAAAAAACAAGTACATTTTTCAACGTTGATTTGGAGTAATCTTACTTTTTTTACAGGGGGTGAATCCAGCCTTTTGCAGCAACTACAAAAAGGTTATTTATATATACAGTGATGGTGGACTTTAAAGGTTTTGCGACATGCATGCCTATTTAGGCCCAGTTGTACAGGATCCGCTTAAACCCAAGTTTGAACTGAAGTTTAATCTACAGTTTAAACTAGATTAACTGCAGCATGACCACAAGAATACTTATTCTTGTGGCATGACCGTGTTGGCAAACTTCACTTCTAACAAACCTGATTGTACACTGTACGTATATATAAAATTATCAATACCGCTTTTCAGTTTCACTGACAGTTTGCAACTGTCGTCGGTGCGCTCGTCGTTCTAAGCTTTATTTTACTCACACTATTTAATGAAAATAAATGTCTTATTTTGTAAAATCTATTATTTCGCTTTATTTTCTGGCTCAAGTGGTTTTGTTTTGGGAACATCATATGATAATAGAATTTCCTTTTAAAACAGATCAAGTTAAAGCAAGAAAAAATTGTTGGGAGTAAGAAATTAATGTTGATTATCCTGGTAAAAAAAGACCATGGTATTGAGGTTACAAAAATAAACATATTATGTTTGTATGTGGCTTGTGGTGTAAACTGAATGTATACAAAAGTTTTACTGTAGCCTGTTTAAATTAAACCTATTCAACTGGACCTAAAAGAGCTGTGCGACTATTTCCTTTAACTTAAGTCCTGGAATGTCCTGAAAACATTCATGTCGCTCTTAAAATTATCTCTTGAGTAAGATTTACAGTCTGTCCCGCGAAAGAAGGCCGGCGGAAAGAATGTGCTTTCTGCATTCCATTCTCCATAAAGCGTAAATGAAATAAATTAATTATTGTATGACAAATTTTTGTGATCATATGCATCCACACCTACTCATTGGACGATATACACTTCTAGTATATGAGCCCGCTAAATGCAAAACTCTGCGTTTTCATCTTATGTCAATTTAAGATAAACATATAAAACTAGGGTCGCAGTTACAGTGTCTTGTAAGCTTCCAAAATGTCCTGGTAGGTGGCTTTGCCTACCGCGAAGTTAAAGACTAAGTATATGCCTTCCAGATGGCGTAATTTTTTAGTACTATATATACCATCCAAAAATTCACTTACCAAGTTTTGCGTCTCGCTCAATTTTTTACACAGTTTTGCTGCAACTCTTTTAACTTTATGAATTTCACATCAATACAGAAAAAAATAATTTTTTACATTTTCAAAAGTTTTATTCACACATACACAAAAACAAAGACTTTATTTAATAGTATAAAAAAACATTTATATTCTTAAATCATTTAGATTTTTAATTAAAAATATTTTGAATTATTTCTATATTCGCATTTGAACTTCTTCATCAGTATAGTAATCATCTCCTACTACTTCTTCATCAGAGACACGGTGATTTCTTTCGCTGTATCAATAATTTTATAAAACTGTAGCTCAGGAATTTCCCTCCATTCCGTTCCGTAATGTTTCTTGAGTAATGTATCTATTGACGACTTGTCACCTTTTAAAGTATTACAAATCTCTACAATAGCAGGATGAAATTGGCCCAGCTGTCTACCTTTTCTTACTATAGTTTTAGAGTAACCTAAATCAGATTTATAAAACACTTCCCCTCTTACAGTAATATTGTTATTTCTTTTATCAAATACAAATCTTTTGCATTCATTGAATTTGAAATGCCAATTACCCGGTTTTTTCACAATATTAGCAGTCTCGGATTTCCAATCACAAATTTGCCAGTTTTCTCCAAGTCTGAGTGCAGTAGCATAATCTGTCATCAAATTTTCATAGTATTCTCGGGTTACTATTACACTATGTTTTCTAATTTTCTTTTCAATAATTAAGCCAAATATCGTATCAGAGGGTAGAAAAGAAGGCCCTACCATAGGGAAAGTAAATTCCAAGGTATTGATATGAAGTGGTGCTTCATATCCTAACCAGTAAACCAGCATAGACATCATGGTGGTGTTTTTGTACTGCCCTCCGCACCCATCAGCAAAGAACAGAACCTTCTGTATGTTTTGTGCAAACTCATGTTTTACTAAAGCATTATGAATTATAGATGCTATTGCATTAGAATTTTTCGCATGTTCAGACCCCAACCACACGTATGAACTGACATTCTGAGGCGACAGTCTAGTTTTTGAATTTCCATTGACAATCGTACATTTGTACAAGTTTATTTGCTGCGCAAAATACGCTGACTGTTCGGGTAACTTTGGAAGGGCCAAATTCTTTTGGCAGTCAAAAGAAAAAATATCTGAATTTTTGTCTTCAGTCTCGAGTAAATTATAGAAAGTTTTGGCTTTCAAAGTGTAAATCCTTTGTTCAGTAAGGATCTCAACCTTCTCTACATCAGAGACACCTTTTTTAAGCATTTCTTTTATTCGCAGACACGTAGAACATACATCAGTAAGTGGTGTACCAAAGGCCAAATTATAATTTTTGTTTAAATAGTTTCTGAAGTAAGAAAGTTTAACAGATAAGTGTGGGTTTATTTCGCAGAACATTCTGTAAAGTTTTGTAAAATTCAGCTCACATGGCAAGTATAACCTGGTTGATGACTGACTTCGTCGATAGTGAGAATCCATGCATTTTATTCCTTCAAAAAAAGTTTTGATAGCAAGCTTTTCTGGCTCCTTTTTTACCTTTAGTGCTATCTCCCCCACGCCTTTCTTTTGGTATTTCACAGTTGCGATGAAAATTTCGCACTATTCGTTCGATTCTATCTGCACTTAATAATGTTATGCCTAGAAAAGCTTTTTTGCATATTCTTAGCCGGTTGTCATGTTCAGTTGGGACGTGGTACTTTATGGAAACAGAATTTAAATTCTTCGTTGGTCTTTTAGGTTTTACTCCCTCGCAAAATTTGAGCATAAAGATGTCTTGCTTTACTTTATCGGTGGTAGAATAAAGCATTCCATGAAACTGCTTTATATCTCTCAATTTAAGTTGTTTGCATAAGTAGGTTGCTCGTTTCTTGTGTACGCAAGTGGGATATTGAGGCAGGTTTTTGGGTTTATGTCTAAAACAGATAAACTGTAAATTCCAAGGAAAAAATGCAGAATCCAAGAGAGTTACCTTAAATTTTTCAATCTAACCTTCGCCCACTGGTCTTTTTGAATTAGACGTTTCCTTGTTTTTCCAATTGCACAAGGCACTATCAATGTTTCTAAATCCATTACACTATCCGATATAATTATTTTCCGGTTTTTATTAATAATAATTTACTATTATCAAAAAGGTTTGACATACACGAGTTTACAATACAAGAACATGAAGAACTAAAGAAGTTAAATTTATTAGTTGCTTTGCAATTCGCTGGTTGTAACATATGATGCGATCATATGTGCTAATTCTATGCTGGGATTGGTTAAAATAAAAACACCTAGTTTTGCATATGAAGTCAGGGAATTTACACCTAGTTTTGCATCTCACATCAATTTTCAAATGCTTATAACTATTAATTTACAAATTTTTGCGTCTCTTTGACCGTTCCTATAGATTTCCCTATAAAATTCGCCCCAGGAATCACCAAAAACTCGATTTTAGATTTTTTGTCATTTACAAAGTTTTGCGTTTAGCGGGCTCATATGGTTTGCCGCGCAAGCCTTCTTTCCCTCGTCAGACAGTAGGTGGCGCACTTGATGTCCTCTAAACATCCTACGTTTATTGTAAGATTAGACCAGGATATCTCATATATCTGAAGGATATGTCCTGGAAATGTACTTGTGCTCAGGAAATAATCAATTTTTTTAGCTCTGAGAATTTAATTGAATTATGTTTAACCTCCCCTTCCAAATGGACAAAATTATATTGTGTTTTTAAAAAGTTACTTTAGCAATTCGCAAAACGTTAGTCAATCATGTCAAATTAGGCGATGAAAAGATAATAAAATTTAACTTCTGAGTTTTTAAAGTATAATAAAAACTTGCCAAGGTACAATAATCCAGTCACTTAAGCCAAAAGAGAGGGTCAACCTCGGAATGAGAGATAATAAGTTGTAAACTTGTATAAACCTTTATTTTTGGCGTTCTCAAAGTTGTCTCAAAAGTCTCATAATATCTGGTGTCCGCGTCTTAAGATATTCAAGGTCAAAGGTCACAAAAATCGGGTTTTTGCAAATATCTCACTTTCTATGGTTTTAATGCCATTTGCGCTTATTATAAAAATTGTAGAGAATAAAATTCTCTACAACTTTTGTCCTAAACATTTTTTTATATACTCAACCGTTTTTGAGATAGAGGGCGGAGAGGGGCGCTTACCTATTCACAGCATAATGCAAGGTCGACCGTAAGTCCCGGTAAATAATACGCCGTATAAAGTCTATAAATCATTAAAAAATATATAATTATGAATAATTTGCATTGTTTATTAATTAACACATTATATTTAATAATATTTTTTCATTTATCGAATATATATTTGTTTAATATTACTTACTTTTCCGTGCAATCAACTGCAAGAATGGTTGTGGTTCACGCTGCGGATGCAGGAAATCGGGGTTGCAATGTTCTTTAGCTTGTGGCCAGTGTAATGAGCAAGCGTGCCTCAATTCTTCACCGTATCAAAGCGATCTCGATGAAGATAATACATTTGACCCCGCAATTATCGAAGATCTAGAGACAAATATCCTTGACAACGAAAATTATGGTATTGAATTAGAAATTTTCGAGCGACCGGAAGACGATGATGAAGAAGAAGAAAATTAAGACTCAGGTCCTTCTATCTATAAAAGTTTTTGAAAAACTTCCCCGCATTTGAACTTCAACTGTAATAAATATGTATATGAAAAAGTATTTCTAAATAAAGATATAATTAAAATGTATTATTTACTCTATTCTTTTTCTACTTAAAATATAATTAACATATATATTAGAATATAATTAAAATATACCTACTTAAAGTATTCCAATTTTTTTATTACACGGAAAGGTAAATAATATTAAACAAATATATATTCAATAAATGAAAAATATCGTTAAATATAATGTATTAATTAATAAACAATGCAAATTATTCATAATTATATATTTTTTAATGATTTATAGACTTTATACGGCGTATTATTTACTAGGAACCTTGCATTATGCTGTGAATAGGTAAGCGCGGCGCGCTCTCCGCCCTCTATCTCAAAAACGGTAGAGTAAATAAAAAAATTTTTGGGACAAAAAGTTGTAGAGAATTTTATTCTCTACAATTTTTATAATAAATGCAAATGGCATTAAGACCATAGGAAGCGAGATATTTGCAAAAAACCGATTTTTGTGATCTTTGACCTTGAATATCTTAAGACGCGGACACGAGATTGTATGAGAGTTTTGAGACAACTTTTAGAACGCCAAAATAAAGGTTTATACAAGTTTACAGCTTATTATCTCTCATTCCGAGGTGAAACCTCTAATGTGACTGGACAATTAAAATTAAAGTTTGGTAAGGTTATGGTTCAAAATTCTCTGTGTTAATACACTTATAAGGTTAAAACTTATTCATTTCGATTGTTAAATAACAGTTTTTATAATGTATTTAATTATTGTTTATTAACATACAATTGTCGCAAATATTCCCAGCTCATAATTTATACATGATTCATATCCGAACAATCCATTTAAATTTAGAATAAAAAATATCAATTACACATTAATTATAAAATAAACAATTAAATATGCAGATGATTTGTTGTTATGAATATGATGATTGTGCTTATTATTTCCTTTGATATTATATTATCAAGTATGTTTTTTAAATAGTTTACAACAAAGATATACTTATGTTATTAAAAAGAGGCAATTAACATGTGTTATGTTTTATTTATCATAGCATAAACTTTTTTAGTTTGCTGTTAATATATGAATGGTAAAATAAATAGGACTTTATTGTTTATTAATTAATGTGACTAAAGTGTCTGATAGGCTGTGTAAACAATGAAAATAAATTATATTATTTAACTCATCATTTTAATTAACATACATGAAAAATTTAAGTTAGTAGAGATTTTTATTTAATTAACTAATCTCAGTAACCCGCACCTAATTTACCAATTATTATTATTAAATACTTACTAACAGCTAAATATTATTGTTTTTTTTATTGCATACCACTTTACGATGAGCGAGTTCATTTAACTCCAGAGTTTTGTTAACGTTAATGCAGATTGAAGTAATGAAGCAATCATTCTAATCTTAAAGGCATGAGAATAAAAGGGCTCGAGAAAGCATACCTAGGCGATGAATTCCATAATTTTGCTGTCCATGGAAGAAGTGTTTAATAAGTGAAGTTGAAGCTTAAGATGGCCTGGAGAAAGCCTACTATACACTGGACGAATACTTAAATCATAACAATGTTATCTAATAAAATTCTGTATGCAACGTTTTAGCCTTAGTTTTTAATATTTGATTTTAGAGAAAACTTAACTATTCTATTACATGGTATTATTTTAAATTTTACTTTTTTTAACATGTAGTTCCCAAGAAGTTTAAGGTCATTCCATCTGCAGGAAAAATAAAGGCAACCAATTTTTGAGACTGTCGGGGAATTTTGTATATTGATTATCTGAAGAAGGGTAGCACAGTACCAGGAGATTATTATTTAAGCTTAATGCATCGCCTCTAAGAATCTATTAAAGTGAAAAGACGCGAAAAACTTACGTAATGTGTGTTGATGGTCCACGACAATGTACAAGTGCACAAGTCAAGACTTGCAAAAGCTGCTGTTGACGATTGTGGCTTCGAAGAAATTGAACACTCACTTTATAGTCCAGATTTAGCACCTAGTGACATCCGTAACGACGCTGTATTTATTTGAGGCCCTAAACAGTCTACTTCTTTGTCTTGAAGTAGGTCTGAAATTGAACACTCACTTTATAGTCCAGATTTAGCACCCAGTGACATCCGTAACGACGCTGTATTTATTTGAGGCCCTAAACAGTCTACTTTTTTGTCTTGAAGTAGCTCTATTATTCGATGAACTATGATAAAACCAGGATTGTTGTATAAAACACGTGTTCAGCGAGGTCTCCTCTCCTGTTTTTGGTCGACGTTCAAGTTGTTCTATAGCGAGGGTGTCGTGAAATCCTCTAGTGTATAAATTCTAAATCTTTTTGGACACTGGAATCGACAATAGCTTCTTGAGTATTTGCATAAGAAAATGCCCTTTTAGCATCCACTTGTGGTACGACTGTTTTTATATCGTCAAAGTTTCTGTAGTAATACGATGCTGTGTTGAGCCAATTGCTCCATCCTGTCATTATAGGCTATGGAGGTAGTGGCGTATTGGAAAAGTTCGTGAAAAAAACACTTTAAAAACACCACATAATACAAATGCTAATTCATAGCTTGCATTAGGCAGGTATATGGTATTTTAGTGGATATTCGAATGTCTATGCAACTACATAATTCGCAAACAGTTTTATTTATTTAACGACATTTGATTTATAGTCGAACTTTTTTGTTAAATATATAGAAAGTTTTTTAAATTATATGATTAATGAAAATGTATAAACGCTTTTCATTGTATACACGGCTGACATGTATAATAAAATAAAACATATGTCTATGCAGACTTATGCGGATGATACCCAACTGTTGTTTCACTTTAATAGCGACAATTATCACCAAGCAGCTCTTAGTATTAATCAAGACCTTAGTTATATTGAAAGGTATGCTTCTGAAAATAACTTAAAGCTCAACGCGTCAAAATCCTCCGCTATGCTCTTTACTTCTGCAGCTAAATATATTCAGCTAAAGTCTAGCATTACTTTAAGAATAAGTGATGATCAAATCAGTTGGTGCGATTCTACAAAAAATTTAGGACTTTTATCTGATATTAATCTTCGTTTTACTAAACATGTAAGTAATTTAATACAGAAAACTTATCTACGCTTAAGACTTCTATATGCAAATAAAAAAATTTTAAATTTCAAATTAAAGAAAAAACTTTGTGAGAGCCTTGTATTGTCCATTTTTTATTATTGTTATATCGTTTATTATCCTTGTCTTGAAATGGTCAACAAGAAACGTATTCAAAAGGTACAAAACACTTGCTGTCGATATGTTTTTGATCTTAGAAAATTTGATCATATCTCTAGTAAAATTAATCAGATACAATGGTTAAATATGGACAATTTATTTAAGTATTTTATTTTGGTTTTTGTTCACAATTTATACACAACTTCAACACCCCTCTACCTTAAAGAAAAACTGATTCCGAGAAGTACTATTCATAATGTTAATGTTCGTGGCAGAGACACATTAACAATGCCTCTGCATAGCACTTCCATGTTTCAGAGATCATTTTCGTACAACGCAATTTATTTATACAATCAACTAAACCTAGATTTTAAAAAAGTATACCGTTCCTAATTTTAAAAAGAAACTCAAAAAATATCTTTTAGATCAGCAGTTACTTGGCAACTCATTTTAATTCTTGATATTTTTTCTCTTTTTTTCTTACTATTTGTTTGCATAATTTTTGGAATAATCTACTCATTACTTTTACGTTTTTACTTTCTTTCTTTCTTTTTTTCATTTTTTTCAATTTAATGTTACTATTATTTATATTTAAGTTTTTTTTATGTAATTATTTATATTGGGTTAAGTGTAAGAATAGCCCTAGAGCTAAACTTCGCCCAGGGAGTAAATTAATTAATGTAAATTTATTAATTTAATAAAGACGTTTTATTTTTTATTTTTTTTTTTTCGGTTTCCCGATGCCGGTCAGTCCTCCCGTGGCCTCCGACGCCTCACGGGAGTCGCGCCGGCGCATCAACTACAGCCACTCCCCGCATCCCGCAGGGTTAGTGACTGTAGATACCAGAATCGTGTGCCCTAAGCAGACGGAGAGAACCCAGAATGACCGCCTTCTGCATTTGGCCTGCCAGCCACTCGGCTGGTTTTTGGCAGGCTGGTATGATCTTCAGTTCCGAGAGCAGCGTAGGCTTTATCCCTCCGAGTACACCGATTATAAGGACGACCATTTTGACCGAGTAGCCTGGGTACAGCACTTGGAGCTCGTACCGGAGATCGCGATATTTGGTCCGTTTCTCCTCCTCCTTCAAGGTGATGTTTTTCTCAGCAGGTGCCGAGAACTCGATAACATACATCACCTTGAGTTGATGGTCGAGGAGGACTATGTCAGGCTTGTTGGCTTGGATTAGCCTGACAGTCGGGAACGAGTAGTTCCAGTAAATCCGGCATTTCTCGTTCTCGACAACGGACTCAATATCTCCGGGGACGTAAGGCAGCACTGGTGTCTGGTCTACCCCGTACGAGTGCCTTAGATGGTAGTATAGCACTCGTAAACCCGCGTTATGTCGGTGGATGTAGGCCGAAATCGCATATATGGGACATGCAGAAAGTCAGTGCATGAGCGATTCCGGCGCCTGATGGCAGGTCCTGCAGTTGATATCAGGAACCTCTACACGCTACACGCGGCTACGGAAGACCAAGGTGTTGATAACACCATCTTGGCAGGCCATAATGAATCCCTCGGTCTCCGACTTAAGCCCTGCTGACCTTAGAAAGGCGAAGGTCAGCCTGGTCGATAAACCCAGTGTTTCTATGTTCTTATAGAAGACACCATGCTGGGGTTTATCGACGTGCTGCCGAAACAGATTTTCCTGTTCGGCAGCTCTAATTCGGGCTTTCAGACGATTTGGCTGAAGTTCGGTGACTGACGCAACATCAGCACCTCGCCGGCCTCCTCGCCTGATGTCAAATGCGAGGCCGAGTTCATCTGCGGCTCTTTTTGCTGCCTTGAACAATCCTGCTCCCACTCCTACAGTTTCGTGATGTTTTACGAACCGCAAGAGGGGATCTGAGCTCCTGAGTATGTTACATGCCATACTCAGTACTACTCTGCCATGCGTACACTCCAGGCTCAAGAGTCCTCGGCCCCCCCCGTTGACGTGGGAGGTACACACGAGGATTTGTGGATATTATTATTATTATTATTATTATTATTATTATAATTAGTTTTTATATGATTCTATAAAAATGTATACAATATAAACAAATTCAGATGACATGAACTTGCATTTCTTATTATGGTTTCTGCAGTCGGCACTGGAATACTCGCCGACAACCGAACTCTACTTATGATGGTAGAAAAACAAAACCTGTACGAAATAACATGGAAATTTTCAACATTTTAGTTCGTAGAGTAGATAGTCTGAATAAGATGCCATGTCACAAGATTTTTACTAACATGTTTACTAGTTTTTGGTCATAAATAGAGATAGGATTTACCAATCAGATATGACGGAAAACCAGGGTTAGCTTTAGGTGATTATGTGTCAGATTTGCATGTATATATGAAACAATATCTTACCTTGAAGTTTTCTTTAGCGAATTCCGTATTATCCAAAGTTGATAAAGTCAATTTTTTATAAACACTCACTCAAAGTGAACTGGAGGTATAGGGGGATATACTTAACAGTAAACTACACACACAAGTATTTTTTATTGCCGGTTACAAGAATAATAATAATAATAAAACGTCTTTATTAAATTAATAAATTTACATTAAGAGTCTATATCAGATGCAAGTGAAATATAGTCTCGAT